>CAUYLG010003948.1:0-11544 GCA_963573385.1 Cacajao melanocephalus
CCAGGCGCGTTGGCTCACGCCTGTAATCCCAGCACTTTGGGAGGCCGAGGCGGGTGGATCACGAGGTCAAGAGATCGAGACCATCCTGGCCAACATGGTGAAACCCCGTCTCTACTAAAAAAATACAAAAATTAGCTGGGCGTGGTGGTGCGCGCCTGTAGTCCCAGGTACTTGGGAGGCTGAGGCAGGAGAATTGCTTAAACCAGGGAGGCGGAGATTGCAGTGAGCCGAGATTGCACCACTGCACTCCAGCCTGGCACCTGGTGACAGAGCAAGACTTTGTCTCAAAAAAAAAGTGAGATTATTCCACTTGTGGTTTGTACTTTTAGCTTATTTTCATATCAGGAACTATATATTGATGCCATAATTTTAACTGTGGTAAAGAAAATTGACATAAAATGTACCACATTACCTTTTTTTTTTTTTGAGACAGAGTCTTGCTCTGTTACCAGGCTGGAGCACAGTGGCGCAGTCTCGGCTCACTGCAAACTCTGCCTCCCGAGTTCAAGCGATTCTTCCGCCTCAGCCTCCCAAGTAGCTGGAACTACAGGTGCGTGCCAAACGCCTGGCTAATTTTTGTATTTTTAGTAGAGACGGATTTTCACCGTGTTGGCCAGAATGGTCTCGATCTCTTGACCTCGTGATCCGCCCGCCTCGGCCTCCCAAAGTGTTGGGATTACAGGCGTGAGCCACCGCACCGGCCACCACATTAACTTTTTAACTGTAAAGTACATTAGGGTTAACTATATGCACATCGTTGTGTAACAGATTTCTAAAATTTTTTCATCTTGAAAACCTGAAACTCTATACTCTTTGAATAACTCCCTTCGCCTCCTCCACACCCAACCCCTGGCAACCACCATTCTACTTTCTGTTTCTAAGAGTTTGAAACCTTAGATTCCTTATATAAATGAAATCATACAGTATTTATGTTCATGTGAATGGCTTAATTTCATAATGTTCTTAAGGTTCATCCATGTTGTATATTGCAGGATTTCCTTCTCTTTTAAGGATGAATAATATTTCATTGTAAGTATGTGCCACATTTTCTTTGTTCAGTCATTTGTCAATGGGCATCGACTCTTTGGCCATTATGAATAATGCTACATTAAACAATGATGTGCAAATATCTCCTTGATACCCAGTTTTCAGTTCTGTTACATATATACTCAGAAATGGGATTATTGCTGGATTATGTGGTAATTCTATTTTAATTTTGAAAGGAAACTCTATACTGTATACCATAAAGCTACACCATTTTACATTCCCACCAAACACCACACAAGGGTTCTAATTTATCTACAACCTTGCCAACTCTTCTTTTCTATTTTCAAAATAGCCATCCTAATGACTATAAAATGGTATCTCATTGTGGTCTTGATTTGCTTTTACTTAATGATTAGTGATTTTGAAAATATTTTCATGTATTTATTGGCCATTTCATTCATTTCATTTCTTCTTCAGAGAAATGTCTATACAAGTCCTTTGCCCGTTTCTGAATCAAGATATTCATTTTGTTTCATTTTGACTTGTAGGACTTTTTAGATTATTTGTTGTTGGTATAGAGAAACACAACTTACTTCTACATATTGATTTTATATCCTGCAACTTTGCTGAATTTGTTTAACAGGTTTTTTTTTTTTGACAGAGTCACACTCTGTTGCCCAGGTTCGAGTGCAGTGTCATGATCACAGCCCACTGTAGCCTCAACTGCCCAGGTGCAAGCAATCCTCCCACCACAGCCCCCTAAGTAGCTGGGACCACAGGTGTGCGCCACCATGCCTGGCTAATTTTTAAATTATTTATAGAGATGAGACTGTCTATGTTGCCCAGGCTGTTCTTGAACTTCTGGGCTGAAGCAGTCCTTCTGCCTCAGCCTCCGAAAGTGCTGGGATTACAGGCATGAGCCGCTGTGCCCAGACTTATTTTCACTTTGTGTGTGTGTGTGTGTGTGTGTGTGTGTGTGTGTGTGTGTGTTTAATCTCTAGGGTTTTGTACATATAAGATCATGTCATCTGCAAACAGGTATACTGTTACTTCTTCATTTCCAATTTGAATGCCTTTTATTTATTTTTCTTGCCTGGTAGCTCTGGCTAGTATATTCAGTACTATGTTGAATAGATGTGGTAAGAGTAGGCATTCTTGTCTTGTTCCTGATCTTAGAGTAAATTTTTAAAAATATTGAGTATGATGTTAGCTGTTGCTGATTTTTAAATATATAGCCTTTATTATGTTGAGGTAATTTCCTTTTATTACTAGTTTGTTGAGTGTTTTTATTATGAAAATGTGTCAAAGTTTGTCAAATGTTTTTCTGCATCAATAGAGATGACCATGTGCTTTTTGTCCTTCATTCTGTTAATGTGGTATATCCCATAGAATCTTCCTTGCATTTCAGGAATAAATCCCATGTGGTCGTGGAATATAATCCTTTTAATATTCTGCTATATTTGAATTGCTAGTATTTTGTTGAGGATTATTGAATCAATATTTATCAGCATTATTGGTCTGTTGTTTTCTTTCAGTATCTGTCTGGTTTTGGTATCAGGATAATTCTGGCCTTATAAAAATAAGTTTGGAAATATTCCCTTCTCTTCAATTTTTGGAATAGTTTGAGAAGGATTGATGTTAATTCTTTTTAAGTGTTTGGCAGAATTCTTCAGTGAAGCCATCTGGTCATGGGTTTCTCTTTGTTGGGAGGTTTTTGATTATGGATTCAATCTGCTTACTAGTAATAGGTCTGTTCAGATTTTTAATTTCTTCATATTTAATCTTGGTAGATATACGTTACTAGGAATCTATGCATTTGTTCTAGGTTATCTAATTTGTTGGCCTGTACTCATTCAGTTGTTTCGTAGCAGTCTCTTGATGCTTTTTATTTCTGTGGTATCAGTTGCAATGCCTCATCTTTCATTTCTTATTTTTATTGACTGTTTTCTCTTTTGTTCATTAGTTTAGCTAAATAGTGCTTGTCAATTTGTTGATCTTTAAGAAAAGCCAGCCCTTAGTTTTATTGATTTGTTCATTGTTTTCTACTTTCTTTTTCATTTATTTCTTCTCCAATCTGTCTTATTTCCTTCTTTTATTTACTTTTTTTTCATTCCTTGAAGTGTAAAGTCAGGTTGTTAATTTGAGATTTTTCTTCTTTGTATATATAGGCATTTAGTATTGTAAGTTTCCTTCTTAGGACTTCTTTTGCTGCATCTCATAGGTTTTAATATGTGTTTTTGTTTTTATTTGTCTTGAGATATTTTCTAACTTCCTTTATGTTTTTCTCTTTGACCTATTGTTTGTTCAGGAGTGTGCTTTTACATTTTCATGTGTTTATGATTTCTCAGTGTTTCTGCTATTGATTTCTAGTTTTATTCCAGCGTAGTTGGAAAAGATACCTGGTATGATTTCAATTTTCTTATATTTGTTAAGACTTTTTTGTGGCCTAATATGTGATCTACCCTGGAGAATGTTCTGTATACACTTGAGAAGAACGTGTATTCTGCTGTTGTTGCATGTCGTGTTTTGTGTAAGTCTGCTAGGTCCTGCAGTGTTCAAGTCCTCTGTTTCCTTATTAATCACATTCTTCTCAAGTACGTACAGAACATTCTCCAGGGTCCCAATTTGTTGCCTCGTCTGGCCTTGAACTCCTGGGCTCAAGCAATCCTTCTGCCTCAGTCTTCTAACATGTTGAGATTACAAGCGTGAGCCACTGTGTCTGGCCTAGGAGTTTTTTCTGATTTTTATTTTTATTTTTTTGAGATTAGGTCTTGCTGTCACCTAGGCTGGAGTGCAGTGACGTGATCTTGGCTCACTGCAACCTCTGCCTCCCAGGTTCAGGTGTCTACTATCTCAGCCTCTCGAGTAGTTGGGACTACAGGTGTGTGTCACCATGCCTGACTAATTTTTGTACTTTTAGTAGAGATGCATTTCATCATGTTGGCCAGGCTGGTCTGGAACTCCTGAAGTGATCCTCCCACCTCGGCCTCCCAAAGTGCTGGAATTATAGGCATGAGCCACTGCACCTGGCCATTTTTCTAAATAGTTTTGATCCACGATTGGTTGAATCCATGGATGTGGAACTCATGGATATGGAGGGCTGACTATATTTACTTTTACCAGAGAGCTTTATATTTCTGTATAGTTTTGTGTTGGTACTTAGCTTCCTTTTATTTCAATGTGACTCTCTTTAGCATTTCTTGTAAGGCAGCTACAGTGATTATGAAGTCCATCAGATTTTGTTTATATATAAAGGTCTTTATTTCTCTGTCATTCTCCAAGGACGTTTGTGGGATGTAGTATTCCTGGTTAGCAGGGCTTTTTTTTCACTTTGAATATATAATCTCACTCCTTTCTGGCCTATGTTTCTCCTGAGAAACATGCTGATAATCTTATGGGAGCTCTCTTGTACTTGATGAGTTGTTTCTCTTGCTGTTTTCAGGATCCTCTCTTTGACCTTTGACTTGGATGTCTCTCACTTTGGATCTCTTTAGTTTCATCCCAGGTGGATCTCTATGTGCTTTTAGAATTTTCTATTTTAGATTTAGGAAAATTTCAGCCATTTTATTTCTTAGATTTGGGAGGTTTTCAGCCATTATTTTTCCTAATAATCTCACTGCTCCTTTCTCTCTTTATCTTCTTCTGAGTCTCCCATAATACATAAATTGATCCTCTGTGTTATCCCACAAGTCCCTTAGAGCTTTTTCCTTTTTCTTGAAGTTTTTGGTTCCTTGGATGCGATAATTTCAAATGATCTGTCTTCAAGTTTACTGATTTCCTTTCTTCTGCTTGATCGAATCTACTGTTGAAGTCCTCTAGTGAATTTTTCAATTTAGTTATAGTATTTTTTAGCTCCAAAATTTCAGCTTGATTCTTTTAACTAATTTATATCTCTATTGATATTCTCATTTTTCTCATTCATCATTTTTCTAATATTGCTTAGTTTTCTGTGTTGTCTTGGATTTCACCGAGCTTTTAAAGACAATTATTTTGAATTTTTAGTTGAGCAATTTATAGATCTCTTTTTAGGATCAGTTTCTGGAGATTTACCCTGATTCTTTCTTTCTTTCTTCTTTGATGGAATCTTACTCTGTCACCAGGCTAGAGTGAAATGGCATGATCTTGACTCATGGCAACCTCAGCCTCCTGGGTAGATGTGACTACAGGTGCACACCGCCATGCCCAGCTAATTTTTGTATTTTTAGTAGAGATGGCATTTTACCATGCTGCCCAGGATGGTCTCAATCTCTTGATCTGCCCACCTCAGCCTCCTAAGTTGTTGGGATTACAGGTGTGAGTCACTGCCCCCAGTCTCACTTTGGTTCCTTAATTGGACAGTGTTTTCCTGTTTCTTCCTATGCTTTGTATTTTTTTTCCTGTAATTCTGGCATTTGAAAAAATAGTCACCTCTCCCAGTCTTTATAAACTGGGTTGGTACAGGGAAAGATCTTCACCAGTAAATCAGGCTAGAGATTCTGGGGACCTTTCACCCCTCTTCTGGCTATGCATTTTCTCTGGACTTGTGCATATAATTTCATGATTAGAGAGATTTGCTTATTTATTTCTTTTTCAGGAGCTTTTTTCTCTTGCTTTCTCTGGTATATGTCTGAAGTGCTGCAGGTTCTTTGGCACTGCAGTGAGCTGCCAAGGTCACCTTTGTTTTCAGCAACCCAAGGAAATTCATCATTAACCCATCAATGATTCAATTCAGGCGAGGCAAACCACTTTTTTTTCCTGGAAGCCCCCAGAAAAGTTGGAATGGTAGACATTTTAGGTGGTGCAAAAGTAATAGTGTTTTTTGCCATTGAAAGTAATGGCATTAACCTAATATATTCCATTCTTTCTTCCCTTCAAGAGAGAAGCTTTGAGTTGATCATTTTCTCCTAATTGTGCCAAGCTGTGGTGACTTGGGGGAGGGGCTATCACAGGTAAATGCAATGGCTCTTCTGACCTGTTTCAATGTGACTGTTCTTGGCTTCAGGCTTTTCTGAGGTACTGAAATTTATTAAGTTGTTCCCAGAGTTCTCATGAGGTTTTTGGACCAAATGTTGTTAAGTCAGTGTCTCCACGGAGGAATAAAGCCTGGGGCTTCCCATTCTGCCATCTTACTAATGTCATTCCAGATACCATAATACATAAACCAGAATTCCACTCTAATGAATCTACCATAATTTGCTTAACCAAATCCCTGTTGTTGGACATTTAGGTAGTTTTTAGTTACTCCTTATTTTAATCAATAGTGTACTAAATAATCTTTTAAAATTTATTGATGTTAATAAACTAGGTATTGATGGAATGTATCTCAAAATAATAAAAGCTATTTATGACAAACCCACAGCCAATATCATACTGAACAGGCCAAAACTGGAAGTATTCCCTTTGAAAACTGGCACTAGACAAGGGTGCCCTCTCTCACCATTCCTATTCAACGTAGTATTGGAAGTTCTGGCCAGAGCAATCAGGCAAGAAAAAGAAATAAAGGATATTCAATTAGGAAAAGAGGAAGTCAAATTGTCTCTATTTGCAGATGACATGATTGTATATTTAGAAGACCCCATCATCTTAGCCCAAATTCTCCTTAAGATGATAAGCAACTTCAGCAAAGTCTCAGGATATAAAATCAGTGTGCAAAAACCACAAGCATTCCTGTACACCAATAACAGACAAACAGAGAGCCACATCATGAGTGAACTCCCATTCACAATTGCTACAAAGAGAATAAAATACCTAGGAATACAACTAACAAAAGACATGAAGGACCTCTTCAAGGAGAAGTACAAACCACTGCTCAAGGAAATAAGAGAGGACACAAACAGATGGAAAAACATTCCATGCTCATGGTTAGGAAGAATCAATATTGTAAAAATGGCCATACTGCCCAAAGTAATTTATAGATTCAGTGCCATACCCATCAAGCTACCATTGGTCTTCACAGAACTGGAAAAAAACCACCTTAAACTTCATATGGAACCAAAAAGCCCACATAACCAAAAAATCCTAAGCAAAAAGAACAAAGCTGGAGGCATCACGCTACTTGACTTCAAACTATACTACAAGGCTACAATAATCAAAACAGCATGGTACTTGCACCAAAACAGAGATATAGACCAATGGAACAGAATGGAGTCCTTGGAGGTAATGCCACACAGCTATAACCATCTGACCTTTGACAAACCTGACAAAAACAAGCAATGGGGAAAGGATTCCATGTTTAATAAATGGTGTTGGGAAAACTGGCTAGCCATGTGCAGAAAGCTGAAACTGGACCCCTTCCATATACCTTACACAAAAATTAACTCCAGATGGATTAAAGATTTCAACATAAGACCTAACACCATAAAAACCCTAGAAGAAAACCTAGGCAATACCATTCAGGACATAGGCGTAGGCGAGGACTTCATGACTAAAGTACCAAAAGCAGTGGCAGTGAAAGCCAAAATAGACAAATGGGATCTAATTAAATAAGAGTTTCTGCACAGTGAAAGAAACAATCATCAGAGTCAACTGGCAACCAACAGAATGGGAAAAAATTTTTGCAGTCTACCCATCTACCAAAGGGCTAATATCTGGAATCTACAAAGAACTGAAGCAGATTTACAAGAAAAAAACACACAATCCCATTCAAAAGTGGGCAAAAGATATGAACAGACACTTTTCAAAAGAAGACATTTATGTGGCCAGCAAACATATAAAAAATGCTCATCATCACTGATCATTAGAGAAGTGCAAATCAAAACCAAATTGAGATACCATCTAATGCCATTTAGAATGGTGATCATTAAAAAATCTGGAGACAACAGATGCTGGAGAGGATGTGCAGAAATAGGAACATCTTTACAATGTTGTTGGGAGTGTAAATTAGTTCAACCATTGTGGAAGACAGTGTGGCGATCCTCAAGGACCTAGAAATAGAAATTCCATTTTATCCAGCAATCCCCTTACTGAGTATATACCAAAAGGATTATAAATTGTTCTGTTATAAAGACACATGCACACATATGTTAATTGTGACACTGTTTACAATACCAAAGACCTGGAATGAACCCAAATGCCTATCGATGGTAGACTGGACAAACAAAATGTGGCACATATACACCATGGAATACTATGCAGCCATCAAAAAGATGAGTTTGTGTCCTTTATAGGGACATGGATGGGTCTGGAAAATATCATTCTCAGCAAGCTGAGAAAAGCAAGCACTGCATGTTCTCATTTATGGACGGATGTTGAACAATGAGAATACATGGGTACAGGGAGGGGAACGTCACACACTGGGGGTTGTTGAGTGGTGTGGTGCTAGGGAGGGACAGTGGGGCCTGGGGAGGTTGGGGAGGGATAACATTGGGAGAAATGCCTGATGTAGGTGACGGGGGGATGGAAAGAGGAAACCATCATGGCGTTTGTGTACCTATGCAACAGTCCTACAAGATCTACACATGTACCCCAGAACTTAAAGTACAATAAAAAAAAGTAAATTATGAAAAAAAAAGTAGAAGACCAGCTCAGGGCCTGCAGCACCATCAGATTATGTGTGCTGAGCTACTACATATTTTCTTAGGATCAAGATGGATAAAACAGCCCCACCCTCAAGGTCAGCTCAACTGCAGCTGAGCACCCAGGCACACAGAAAACTAGGACACAGTGTGACAAACTCATGGAAGTCAGGTGGCATGCACAGTGGTGGATGAATCACCTCTGCTTGGCTGGAAATAAAGTACTGGAAGAAGAGAGGGGGAAAAGAAGAAGGATGAGTTCATGTACTCTGCAGGGGTGTCAGTGAATCTGGAAACCATCATTCTCAGCAAACTGACACAAGAACAGAAAACCAAACACCACATGTTGTCACTCATAAGTGGTTGTTGAGCAATGAGAACACATGGACATGGGAAGGGAACATCACACACTGGGGTCTGTTGGGGGTTGGGGGATAGGGGAGGGATATCAGGGGTTGGGGAGATTGAGGAGTTATAACATTAGGAGAAATATTTAATGTAGGTGACGGGGGGATGGATGCAGCAAACCACCATGGCATGTGTATACCTATGTAACAGTCCTGCAAGATCTGTTCATATACCCCAGAACTTAAAGTATAATAAAGAAATTTATTGATGTTTACAAATTATATGAGGCAACTGTAGATATTAAAATGCAAAATATTTTTGTGATTTTGAAAAGGGAAATATAATCAATTCTAATAATTACTGAAAAAGTTTTAGGATAGAATATTGATCAATTAGGTGGTTTTTATTAGAATGTTTTTAGAAGGAATGAGTTAGCATGTATTTAAAAAGCGTAATGCCCTAGTTTTATTTTGTTTCAGAGAAGATTATTAGATTAGAACAGAAAAACACTATAAACATGGTAAATGTTGATATTAGTGGAGCATCTGAAAATTGCTCTCATGACACTCCTATGGGCATGTGAGACATAGGAGTGGCCATTGTACTATTAAGTAGAATTCACAGCTAGTTGATCAGAGAGCCTTGGTTAGTGTATTGATGTTGTTCTGGAGAATAGTGTGGTATTTGAAATATCAGCATATTTATCAGCTTTTTAGATGATACATAATTGACAGACACCAGAGATAATGAAATCAAGATTTAAAATGTTCATGATGGGCATAAATATTAGTTTAAAACAAACAGATCAAATTAAGCATAGATAAATGTACATGCCTATATTTTAGTTTATGCACAATTAAGTGCACAGCTGTAGAAGGGAAGTGAGCTGGCTTGGAGGTAGTTTTTTTCAAGAATGTATGTTGACTGCCAGCTCAATATGAGCCATGAATATGTTATATTTTCTTCAAAAGGTAGCAAAATCATGGTCAATATAAACAGAAGAGCAACCCAGTCTCCCCACGTGGTATCAAGTCTCCTCTGGAGTGGTGTGTGCTATTCCAGGTCTCATCCTTGTGTAGTTGGACTTTGACAAAACAGAATAATCTGACAGAGAACTTAAAAATGGTTTGTTGAGTTATATCAGTATTATGTTATATAAGGAGGGGTTGAAATAACTGAGGGTGTTCATTCTTGGGGAAAGAAGACTAAAGAGAGTTAAGATAATTCTTGCTGGATAGTTGTTGAAGTGGGTGTGATTTCTTCTGCCTCCTCTAGATGATAGACCTAGAGGTTCGTTAGGTGGAATTTACTAGGAAAAGGATTTTAGTTTGGTATAAAGGTGACTTCCCAGTAGTCAGAAATGTAATAATTAGAACAAACTATCTCTTGCATAAGTGAGCTCACTGGCACATGAAGTAGGGACAGGTAGTGTGGCAGATTGGAAAGACTGGTCTTTGAAGTCAGTTAAACCTGGGTTCAAGTCCTTGATTAGTCATTTATGGGTAGCTATATGACCTTGTAAAATTTTCTGGTCCTTTATGGACTTTGATTTTTTCAGCTGCAAAAAAGGGGTAACAATATTTACCTTAACATGTTATTATCAAAATGACAAATGTTAAGTTTCTGGCACGTAGAAATCCTTCAGAAATTATGGGTATCATTAGCCATGATGTTGTAAAGAACATTCTTATATCATCTGAATGTAGGATGTTCAGGTTAGTTAACTACTAAGCTTCTTCAAACGCTAAAATTTGATTCCGAAATTGTAGCCACTACTCAAAAAATAACTCATAGATGTCACCTAAATTGGCAGAGTAGTGAATTCCAGGGATTTTTCCCTCCACAAAAAATAATATTAGCTGGCAAAAATGGAGAGTATCAACTTTCACAGAACTCACAAATAAAAAGTTAAAGCAACCAGAATAAATCTTTATGAAGAAAGAAGCTGCCATACTGTGTTAAGATAGCACTGTGGCATTTTGTTTCCCATTTGCCATTCCTTACTTCCAGATAGCTGGTGTCTATGAAGATGGCAGCCTGTACGCCTGGTGCAGGTTGCTAGTGCTAGAGGGGGCAATATGAACTTACTTCAGAGAATGTTTGGTTGTGGATTTGCATCTGTCTAGTGGCAACCTGAAAGACTGGTGCAAGGGCTTGTCTTTGTTTCAAAAGAGTCAGATAATTCCCAAGACTTTGATGGCTTAATATTTACCATTTCTCTATAAAAGAAGTACAGAATTTGGCCACATGGGTCAAGTGATTATTGTTGACAAAAGATAGACAAAAAAAAAAAAAGCTGAGATGTCAGTTACCACTTGCAGAGGTCTGTCCTGCAGACCTTGACTCCATGATGGGTGAATAAATGCACTCTCCCACCTATTTCAGTGATTCAGGTAGGCTAGGTATGGTCGTTGGCTGCTTTCAGAGGGCAACTGCAGCCAATCGACCAAGACCCCCTGTCTCATCCTCACATTTATTCAGTAAAGATTTCATAACAGAGGATCTAAGTCAACATGCTTGTGGATAATTAAAAGAGTGGTTTTATGAATAATAAAAGCTTTAGGTTTGGGGCCCAGAGTAAACACCATTAATGGGTAAGTCACCTTTGATCTCCCCCTGAGAAGACTATCCAGCACAAAGTTTACATGAGTAAACAGAGTAGAGACAAAGGGATGTGGGATAAACAAACAGAGAAAGCCTCTTATCTTCCCTATCT
>CAUYLG010003949.1:0-75712 GCA_963573385.1 Cacajao melanocephalus
TTTTTATTGTATTTTAGGTTTTGGGGTACATGTGAAGAACATGCAAGATTGCTGCATAGTACTCTTTCCTATTTCTCATAATGACACATTCAGTCCTTCACTATTCCAGAAACTTTTATTTTCAGCCCTGATACCTTGTTCATAATAAACATTTCAAAATTTTCATCGATCTAAACTCTGTTATAATTAGAAGGCAATTGAAAGATCATTTGAATTATTAGTGCCTTCATTTTTCAGCCTCCAACAGGCAAGATGAAAATTTTCATGGAGGAGGAAAATTGAAATAATTCATGACAAGATGGCACAAATGTGAAAGATGTGATCATTATATGTTAAACCAGTTAACGCTGTAATTCAGCTTCTTAACAGCTTTTCCCCCACTAAATATATGTTTAGAATATCTATTTTCTATTTTATAGTAAACACAAAAATGTATTAAAAATTTAAATAATCATAGATCATCTTACCATCTATTATTAACATATTTGTCTAATTACTTCCATTGTCTTTCTAAGCTCACTCTCTCTCTCTGATGTTTCATTTTATCTTCATTTCTGTTCCTTTCCAAATGTGAGTTCATACCATTTAGTTTTGCATTTTTCTTATTTCACTAAATATCGTGTAGTAAACATTTTTCCATCCAAGAAACATTTTTAGGTCTCAATTTACATTTCTACTGTTATACCACAGTAGCCATCTAAATTTGCAGTGAGAGTCAGAGAAAGTTTTGAATTCCTAAATTTCCTTTTGTGGCAGCCCTTCTGCAGCTGTGAGAAATGCTGTTTTTGTCAAAATCCTCTTGGCTCCTGTCACCTGACCCTCATTTATGCTACAGAGCTAGCAGTGCTACTGGCAGGATGGGGAATCCATGCCATTTTCTGGTGCTTACCCTCAGGGGTATTCTCTGGAAAGTGGACACAGGGAGGGCTTTAATTCATTACCACTAGCAGACAGATCTTTAACTTCTCCTTCAAATACTCATACGTAACACAGATGACTTTTATGTCTTTTATCTAAGCTTTGAACTACCTTTTACTATTCTTTCAGATAGCAAGATTTAAAAAAAAATATCCAAATACCAAAAATCCTAGACTAGAAGGTGATACTATCAAGAAAGGGTAATAATGATGACCTCATAATCTAGTGGCGTGGGTATTCTATCGAGACTTGGGACATGACTTAGTCCCCTGAAGTATTTAAAACCATGGATTGAAACATTCTTGCAACATCGAGCGTTTTGGAAGCCTCTAGAAACATTGAGGGCTTCAAGCTAAATGTGAACATGCATGTCTTATGGAAGAGGAGAGAGTCCTCTATTGCATTCAAGCCAGAAGTTGCAAGGCAAGTGTAGAAAGGAGTTTTTTGGTTTTTGTTTATTTTTTAGCCTATAATTCATACCTTCTTTCTCTCTCCCCATTAAATACACCAGGAACACTTAGTAAATTCATAATGCTGAATTGGCAACTAAATTTGTAGGGAAGGATGTGGAGGGGGGAGGTGAAAACCAAGGGATTCCGTTATAAATTGCCTCTGTTACCTCATCCATCTCTTATAGCAAATAATACATGCAGCACTCAGGCTACTGAGGTCTCCAAAGAATGTATGTTTTTGTGTGGTTATAACAAATTAAAAAAATAAATCAAGTCATAAGCTCAGCAGGAAAGTGCTTAAAATCTTGGGTTTTGTAGTCTTTATTGTGTTCTGAAATTAAAATAACAAAGAAGCCTTTTCTTGAATATATATATATATATATATATAAAGTTATGTACATGTAAATTGCTAATGTAGGTTTCCATTTTGTTTTGTTATTGCCTTTGAATACTGATATGGTTTGGCTATGTCCCCACCCAAATCTCATCTCGAATTGTAACTCCCACAATTCTCACCTGTCATGGGAGGACTCAGTGAGAAGTAATTGAATCATGGGGGCAGGACTTTCTCATGCTGTTCTCACAATAGTGAATAAGTCTCACAAGATCTGATGGTTTTCAAAAGAGGAGTTCTCCTGCACAAACTCTTTTTGTCTTTGCCTGATGCCTTCCCCATAAGATGTGACTTGCTCCTCCTTGTGTTCCACTATGATTATGAGGCCTCCCCAGCCATGTGGAACTGTAAGTCCAATAAACCTCTTTCTTCTGTAAATTTTCCAGTCTCAGGTATGTCTTTATCAGCAGTATGAAGACAGACTAATATACATATTCAAAAAGTCCCTTCTCTGTCCCTTTTGCTGTCACTCATTGATTCCAAATAGAGAAAAGGTGTAGAATGAAGTGGAAGTGGAAACTTGGGATTCTTTTGTGTAGAAAAAAAGAGATACACATGCTGGGTTTTGTGGATTTACCTGTATATGAGGCATGCCTTTTTTTTTGGCACAAAGACTGCCTTGGTTACAACACATGGAGATGAGTTTAACAGAGGTGAGGGCTAAGAGTTTGTAGCATTCAGTGAAGAAAGGTGAGTTGTTGCAGGGGAGGGGATGCAGCATCTGCTGACGAACATGTTTCAACATGCTGTGTGGTTCATTTAGCCTCCTAGCAATATCTCTGTGGAGTGTCCTTTCCTTACTTGTGAAGATTGAGGGCATATAGAAGCCAATTTTTAAAATAAGAAGAAAAAAAAGAATGTTCAAAATTGTGTTATCTTCCCTCTGCTTAAGCATGATTAACCATTTGATCATCTAGGCCTTTATAAACCCTGTTACTGATCCATTTTGACTGGGATAAGTAGTTCTATAATGGAAGCATCAGATTTAGAAGATGCTATGTTTTCTAATCCTACTCTAGAGGGGTATACATTTGGCACAGATAATTGGTACCTATTTTCATAGCATTATGGCATTTTGGAGCCAAGAACAAACTTAAGAGATCGAGTCCAACTCAGTCATTTCTCATAGAAGGATGCAGAGGCTGTGAGAAGCCTATACCCTGGTTAAAACCCTACCCCCTCACCTCCTGAAATGTTGTTTCTAAACTCCCCACCTGCTGTCTGTTTTTGGAGAATCTAACATAGCAATATATGAGTTTAAATCTTTGTAAGAGGCATTTTAATTAGTCCTGAGAGGAAATTTATGAAGGTTAGATATGTGCTCTCCTTGTGTGCGGATGTTGGTGTGCTTGTCTGGGTCATTTTCTATTTCAGACAAAGATTAACCCATAGGCTTCGTTTGAATTTCAAAATGCTTACATATTCATAAATACTCCTGTAAGTCATCATTATCTAGAATATATTATATGGCACAAGTTTCAAACAAACCGTGGACTTCTTTACTTTTCTTAATATAGAATGACTATAGTATCTGAACTTCACCATTGACTATGTAAAATACTTGAATATATTGTTTTTCTTTGAAGATCAAATAATAAACATGACTGTCAGAGGTTGAGTAGCAGCTAAGAGAAAGGGTCCAAAAAAAAAAATTCCTTGACACCTACTAACCTTGATACTTTTCTTCTATAAAATGAAAGTGTTGGAGTTCATGAAGAATAACTTAAAAGGTACGTGGTTCAGATGCTCCCTATGCGTATCTATTTGTCCTGTTTTGATATGAGGCACTTTACCATGCTTATCCATCATTCATTCATTCATTTTTGAGATGGAGTCTCGCTTATGACCAGGCTGGAGTGCAGTGGCGCAAACTCAGCTCACTGCAGACTCCGCCTCCCAGGTTCAAGCGATTCTTCTGCCTCAGCCTCCCCAGTAGCTGGGACTATAGGTGCACACCACCACGCCTGGCTAATTTTTGTATTTTTTTTAGTAGATACAGGGTTTCACCATGTTGTCCAGGATGGTCTTCATCTCCTGACCTTGCGATCTGCCCGCCTTGGCCTCCCAAAGTGCTGGGATTACAGGCATGAGCCACCGCACCCGGCCAGGAAGAGGCTGCTTCTTATTGCACAAGGATAGCATCTAATAAGGACCCATAAGCAGATAGTCCTAGACTTTCAGAGTTAAAAGCATCCTGTCTTCCACCCAGGAAGCCCATTCCATGGCTTCTCCAATGGGTTGGTTTGGTAGAAGAGGGTAAATGCCACATGGGTCATGTTGAGTAGCCCTGGTTGTTAGAAAGTACTTTTGCATGTTGACTCAAATCTTTATCTCCACTTAATTATTATCTACCTACTTATCATCCCTCCGAAGAAACACTTGCTGAACAACAGAGGCCAAAACCAAGAGGATATTCCAAGCCCATGTGAGAAATCCTGTCAGTAGCACTCAATTAGGGCTCTAGTTACTGGTGCAAAATTCAGGGAAACAAAACCTGTTATACTATGTTTGTCTCCTTTGCGTTTAAATCAGCTTGTTCTAGCTGTGGCCATTGCAATGTGGGTGTCTTTCTTCAAGCCAGTACTCACCTAGAGAAATCGTTTACCTCTCATGTGGTAAATGTCTTGTATTACTAAAAAGTTCTTCTGCCTGCAACAAACCCAACTAAGAATGGCTCAATAAAGACGTTGATTTTCACATAGAACGAGATCTGGAGGGAGGCGATCCACTGTGTCATCTTTAGTGTGCTGGATTTGTAAGGCATCATCACATCATGGCCATCAAGTCAAGGATAAAAGGAGTCGGGAGGGAGTATTGCTTCCCCTTATCTGTCCTCTTACCAAGTTAGCAAAAGTTTTCCAAGTGAACCCAGAGACGTTATTTTGTATTTTATTGACCAAAAATTGTATTGCCTGCCAAGTGTATAGGCAAAGAGGCATGACAAATTAACACTTCAGTTTCCCACATTTGTAATTCAATTAGGTAAAGAGAAATGGGTTGGAAGTGGGTGTGAGTTAGTGAGTCAGAAGGATCTGCACACATACCTCAAAGACTATCCTTGATCACGTCATCTAAGTACACACTCCTTCATCCGAACTTGCGAACCACTTGCACTCTGTGTAGGGACAAGCTCTTGGCTTCTTGATAACACTTGTACATGATTCCCTTGTGTTCCCAGCTGATTATATAACTGGGTCATCTCTTTGGGAGCTGAAAATATGTTTAATAATATCTTTAACTTGTGTGAAATTACACAATTTTCCCAGAGCTTCCAACCACATGTCATTATGTGCTTTACTGCAGGGCAAGGATTTTTACTTTCATTTTACAGAGAATTTGAGACTCAAAGAGATTATGTGATTTACTGAGTTGGGCATGATTTATACCCAAAACTAGCACTTTTGCATTCTGACTTAAGTCAGTGATTTCTCAATGATTTTATGTTATAAATTATATACACACAGAGATATAAAGAAAAATGTAACAAAGCTAAATATCCTTCCAACACTATGGCATAGCTACATACAGTTATTCAAGATTGATCTACAGTTGAACCATCTGCCATCTTAGTTAAAAATTCCTGAAGTCTATCCATAGATAATGTGGAACACAACTATGTAAGTTCATATCCAGACTAAATCACTTAAAAATCAGCTATCAATGATTTCCTCAGAACACCAGTAAAAGAACGTTTTTTGGCAAATAAGGACTTGTAGTTAACCCAGTGAATGAAAATGATATTGTAGAGCCTGGAACTTATTGGGACATAAGAGACTGGAGGAAAAGGTACAAGGTGTACCCACAATCATGGGATTAATGTTTTTCTGAATGTAAGGAGATGAAGGAAAAGGGCAAGAATTAAGGCTGTTAAAACATAATATTGACAATGTATGCTTACTAGTCAAGCAAGAAACAATGAACATTTATATAACATTGTTTCTTTGGCAACAAAGAAAATATTAACTTCACTTTCATTAAACTATTACTTTCCATTTTCTTAATATGAAGAAATAAAATAAGATGGAGTCAATCATAGAACTTGAGGTAGCAAACAGAAGGAATATGGTTTCTTGGGAAGATGATTCCTTAGCCACCTGTTTTGTTGTTGTTTGTTTGTTCATTTTTGAGACACAGTTTCACTCTGTTGCCCGGGCTGGAGTGCAGTGGCATGCCCTTGCCTACTGCAATCTCTGCCTCCCAGCTCAAACAATTCTCCTGACTCAGCCTCCCAAGGAGCTGGGATAACAGGTGTGCCCCGCCACACCTGGTTAATTTTTTATTTTTAGTAGAGACAGGGTTTCATGATGGTGGCCAGGCTAATCTCAAACTCCTGACCTCAAGTGATCTGCCCACCTTGGCCTCCCAAAATGCTAGGATTACAGGGGTGAGCCATTGCACCCAGCCACCACCTGATTTTTTTCTGTTCCCTTCTTTTCTGCTTTTAATCACTCCACATAGTCTGTCACCTGTTTTTAACAATTATGGTGTCTACCATATTCCACATACTATGAAAATTGGGACTTTCAAGATCACTCTTAAGCAGCTCATCATCAAGTGAGGGAAATAATGAATGGGCGACAAAGACTGCCAAGTGCAGCTGGAAGAGTTTACTGTGGCATGCATAGGGAATATGTAAAATGACTTGAGGAATAAGTCAAGACCTTCTAGTAGGAAGAATGTTTTCAACAGTTTTAATAAAGAATTTGTCTCCATTATTTTTGAGGTTGGGCTGCTGACAACTTTGAAGTTACATCCATCTTTCATCCCCTTCAGCTCACATTTGGAGAAGCCTATAATAAATCCCAGCTGTCCCCTTCTTTGGTAATTGTGGCAGTTTCAAATCATTCAAGTCCTGCCCATGAAGAGAATCCTCACTCAAGTCCTGCCACCTAACCACAATAAAAAGCCCAAGCTGGTCTCCCCCTTTTCGCTGTTGAAGCCATTATTGGACCAACTTGGAAAGCCTGCCCTGCTGCCCCAGAAAGTCTCATTATGTGCATTATAAACGTTTTCATACCCTCTTGGTGTGTATGTGGCATCATCTGTCAGAACATCGAAACTGAATTTTGGATGGTGCTCGTTTTATGTCTGCAGAATGGCCACAATAGCAGCTTTATTGAGGTATAATTTACGTACTATAAAATATATCCATGCTAGTGTATAATTTAATAATTTTTAGTAAAGTTAGAGTTTTATGACCATCACCAAAATTAATTTTAGAACATATTTATCACCCAAAAAGAGCCTCTGAATGTGTTTGTAGTCAGTCTCTTCTCCTACCTTAGCCCTAGTTAACCAATAATCTGCTCTGTCTCTGTAGATTGCTTCTCCTGGACATTTCATATAAAAGCATCCATACAAATGTAGTCTTTTATGCCTACCGTTTTTTTTGTTGGCATAATGTTTTGGAGATTATGCCATGTTGTTGCATGTATCAGTCATTCTTTGGTTTTCACTACTGAATAGTATTCTGTTGTAGGGATATACCACATTTTGTTTATCCATTCAGCAGTTGTTGGACATTTGTACTGTTTCCACATTTTGGTTATTATGGATAGTGTTATTCACATGAAAATGTTTGTATGGACATGGGCTTTAACTTGGGCTGACATCTAGGAATAGAATTGCAAAGTCACTTGGTAAATCGATGTGTTGCTTTTTAAGAAACCGCTCAACTGTTTCCAAAGTGGCTGTACCATTTTAAATTCCCACTAGCCATGTATGAACATTCCATGTGCTGCACATTCTAGTTAACCTTTGTCACTGTCTGTATTTTGGATTATGGTTATCTAGTGGGTATGAAACTATATCTCATTTGTCTTGGATTTTCATTGTCCTAATGATTAATGACACCGAGCATCTTGTCATGTGCTTATTAGCATTCATCCTTTTTGGTGAAATATCTATTCAGATGTTCTGCTTGGTTTTTTTATTTCTTTGTTTTTGTTTGTTTAGTCAATAAGTTTATTGTCTTTATCTGAAAAATTCTCACAGAAAATTGTTCGGTTGAGCCCTTGGTAGTCTGCTCCTGAGCTCTGAAGATGCTTGTCTTCTTTTGAGCTACCTGATATTTCTTCTGGGCAAGGGACATTTTCAGATGGTTCCACTTCTTTTTTAAAACTTCTTTCTTGGGTTTCTTCTCATAGACTGGATTCTCTTATACAGCAGCATGAGCTTTCTTGTACATCTCCCTCAAGTCTGGAGTTACACTGTTCTTTATGTATCAAGAGAAATGTTTCTCGTAAGCGTCTTCATCTTTTTCTATTAGGTAACGCATATAATCTGCAGCATTCTGATCCATGATGTGCTTTCAATGTACTTCTGCATTAAATTTCTTGCTTTCAGAATCATAACCAGGAAATTGTTTAGTATTGTGAGAAATTGATAAACCTCTATCCACAGTTCTTTTCGGGACCCCAAAAAGTTTATTGGTAGTTCTGGGAAGGCCTGCATCCACATAGCAGGTAAAGGCACCTGGCTGACCATCAGTGGTTTTTACATTGTATTCTTCTCCAGTCATCACCACTTGGACTTCTTAGATCTTGTCCATGCCAAACCTACTGACAAGTCTGCAGGCCACCAGGAGGCCAGTACAATATGCTATAGCATAATTTGTCAGGCCAACCTTCACACCATATTTTGGCAGTTCATACGCATAAGCTGCATACATTATCATATTCTCTCCTATGTGGACATAAGCAATCTGACAAATGATATCTCTGTTTGTTACACAAACTATCATACTATATTTAGGCATGCTGTACTTATTTTTATCCTATATCACCAAGCATTTCTGAGCACAGTAATCAATTTTTACCCGTCATTGTCTTCTGCATTTCACTTGGTATCTCTTAAACTAGGCCTTACTCTTGACAACTTTAACAAACCCCATCCTGAGAAACAGAAACTCATAACTGTGGCTCAACACAGACCTACAGGCCCAGCAACATTGGGGGCAGAGGGGAGGTGGGGCGGGGAAGAAGGCCTTTTACTTGTTTTGAGTTGTTTGTCTTATTAAGTTGTAAATGCTCTTTATATATGTTGGATACAAGTTATTTATCTGAGATCTCATTTATAAATAATTTTTTACTATATGGCTTGTGTTCTCATTTCTTAACAATGTCTTCTGCAGTGCAAAAGTTTTAAATTTTGATAAAATCAAATTTGTCAATATTTTATTTTATTGATTGTGCTTTTTAGGTATCATACCTAAGAATGTGCTGCCTAACCCAGGATCATGAAGATTTTCTCCTTGATTGTTTTCTAGAAAACTTATAGTATTAATATTAACTCTTATGTTTAGGTTTATAATCCATTTGAATTTAACTTTTTTGTAGGATGTAAGAAGGGTCTAAATTTATCTTTGTGCATGTTGTTACCTAACTGACCCCGAACCATTTGTTAAAAAGCCCATCATTTCTCCCATTAAATAACCTTGGTAACTTGGTTAGAAATTGATTGACCTTATATGTAAGTGTTTATTTTTAGACTATCAATTTTGTTTCACTGATTTGTACAGTTGTTTCTCAACTTGTTATAGAGTTACATAGTAATAAACCCATCATAAGTTGAAAATGTCGTTAAGTCAAAAATGAGCATTTTGTTGACATGATGGGATGCAAAAACACAAAACATGATACCCCCAAAATGCTGACCACACAGTTCCCTGTAGAGTATTCGTTGTCTACTCTTGCGATTGCATGCCTGACTGGGAGCTGTGGGCCATCATCACTGCCCAACATCGCAAGAGAATATTATACTGCATGTCACTAGTCTGGGGAAAAAAAAAATCTTAACTTCAACATTCAAGGTATGATTTCTGCTGAATGCATGTTATCATTCCATTGTAAAGTAAAAAAAAAAATTATAAGTCAAACTGTTATAAGTTAGAAACCATCCATTGTGCTAGATTATTGTAGCTGCATAGTAATTTTAAAATCAGGAAGTGAAGGTTCTCCAACTTTGGTTTTTTTCCAAAACTATTTTGGTTACTCTGATTCTTTTGCATTTCCATGTAGATTTTAAGACTACTCATTTGCAATCATTCTTGCTAGGGTTTTGTCAGGTACTGTATTAAACCTATATATTAATTTGAAGAGAATTCATATCTTAACAATATTGACTTTTACAATCCGTAAACAAGGAATGTTTCTCTGTTTATTAGAGCCTTTCGTGTTTTTTTCAGATGTGTTTATAGTTTTTGGTATTTAAGTCTTAGATTAATTTTGTTAAACTTATTTCTAGTTGCTTTATTATTTTGATTCTATTATGACTGGAATTGTTTTTGTAATTTCATTTTCAGACTGCTACGTGCTAGGATCTGGAAATACAGCTGATTTTTGTATATTGATTTTGTATTCTGCAAACTTGCCTATTTATTAGTTCTAGTAGTGTTTTGTAGATTCCTGAAAATTTTCTTCATACAGGATAATGTCATCTACAAAATAAGAAAAGTTTAACTTTCTCATTTCCAATCTAGATGCCATTTATTTCTATTGCCTAAATGCACTGGGCAGAACTTTCATGAATATGTTGAACAGAAGTGGTAACAGCAGACACCCTTGAGTTGTTTCCAGTCTTAGGGGGAAAGTATACTATTAAGCAGGATGTTAGCTGTAGGTTTTCTATAGAGATCTTTTATCAGGCTAAAGAAGTTCACTCCTGTTTCTACTTTGCTGAGAGTTTTAAGTCATAAATGAGTGAGTTTTGTCAAATGCTTTTTCTGACTTGATTGAGATGGTTATGTATTTTTGTCCTGTAACCTATTAACATGATATATTACATAAACTGATTTTTGGATGTTAAAGCAATTATGTGCTCCTGAAATACAGTTACTTGATTATGCTATATAATCCTTTTTACTTAATTGCTGAATTTCAGTTGCTAAAATTTTGTTGAGGGTTTTTATATCAATATGTTTTTCTTTTATTGTGATATCTTTGATTAGCTTATATAACAGGATAATACTGGCTTCACAGTATGAGTTGGAAACTATTCCCTTTTCTTTTATTACGTTGAATAGTTTGTGAAGTATTGGCATTAATTTTTCTTTAAAGTAATCCAGAGATTTTACCAGGGGAGCCTCTGGGCCTAGTTGTTTCTTTATTGAAAATCTTCTAGTTATTAATCCAATAATTTTGCTTGTTATAAATCTGTTCAATTTTCTTTATCTTCTTTTGGCAGTCTTAGTAATTTGTATCTTTCTAGGAGTTTGACCATTTCATCTTACTTACCTAATTTGTTGGCACAAGTTTCTTCATAGTATTCCCTTTCTTTTAGTGTCTGTAGAGATTGTGTGATGTCCCCTCTTTAATTCCTGATTTTGGTAATTTGTATCTTTTCTCTACTTTTTTTTCCCCTTAGCTAGTCAATTTTGTTGATTTTTTTAAAGGACCAACTCATGGTTGCATTAATTTTTCTTTAGTGCTTTCTGTTTTCCATTTCATGGATTTCTGCTTCTTTCTTTATTTTCTTTTCTCCTGGTGTATTTGCACTTAATTTGCTTTTCTTTTTTTTATTTTCTTAAGGTGGAATGTTAAGTTATTCATTTGGTGTGTTTATTCTATTCTGCTATGAGGTTAAAGATACAAACAACTCTCTTCCTAAGCACTGCTTTGCTGCATCCCATAAATTTTGATATGTTGTGTTCTTTCAGTATAAAATATTCTAATTTTCTTTGTGATTTCTTCTTGAACCCATGAGTTAGTAAGAAGTGTATGGTTTAATTTTTTAATGTTTATGGATTTCCCAAATTTCTTTCAGGTTTTCCTTCTAATTTAATTCTGTTGTAATTAGGAAACATACTTGGTCTGACTGTTATACCCAGGCAAGATAGATGGAACAACGCCATGCTCTGACTTTGAATCACGAGTCCTTTATTAATTAGCCAGCAACCGAGAGACGGCTAATGCTCAAAATTCTCTCAGCCCCAAGGAAGGGGCTGAATTCCTTTATATACCTTGCTTAAGGTAGGGGAGGGGGAGCCTAGCTGAAGCAGAATTTACAGAAGCAGAACAAGCAAGTTAGATGAGGCGGCTGGTAACTAGGAGGCAGGAGGATTGTTGATTTCCAAGGAGGGTACACACAAGTCTTTCCCATGATTGTCGGTACCAAGTGGGGTATTTGGTTCTTGTCATATCATCAATCAAGGGGGGAGCGTTCACAATAGCAAGTAGGCTTGCCAAGCAGGATATGGTTACAAAGGTTATATGTTTCTATAGTTCTAAGTACAGCATGACCCAGCACAGTAGGAAGACCCAGGTATGCACTTAAGGGAGAAATGGCAGGAGGGGTGAGATGGAGGTCAAGATGGAGTCAGTCTGGCTGTCAGCAAAATGGAGTCTGTCTGGCTAACACAGGGTAGGTTAGCACATGACCTCTGCTTTTTCAGGTTATTAAAACTAGTTTATTGTCTAGCATGTGATCTTTTTAAGAAAATGTATTATGTATGCTTTTAAATCAGTTGAAAGAAAAATCTACTTTTTAGTATGTAATTAACTTTACTGGTGGTCTTTATTTCTTCATGTGAATTTGAGTCACTGTCTAATGTCATTTTCTTTCATCCTGAAGAACTGCCTTCAGTAATATTTTTTCTGTTTTCTCTCTTTTCTCCTTCTGAAACTTCCATTTCATGTATGTTTTCTCTGATGGTTTCCTATATATCTCAACAGCTCTATTCATTTTTTTTAAATATTTTGTCCTTCAGATTAGATAATTTTTATTGTTCTATCTTGTACGTTTCTGATTATTTCTCCTGCTAGCTCAAATCTGTTGTTGAATACCTCCAGTGAATTTTTATTTCATTTAATGTACTTTTTGATCTCCAAATTTTCATGTTCTTCTATTTAAGAAATAATTTTTACTGGTTCACTTATATTCTCTATTTGCTAAGTAACTGTCATCATGTTTTTCTTTAATTCTTTCAACATAGTTTTCTAAATATTCTGTAAATGTAATTATGATAGTTGCTTTTTCTTCTGAGTCCAACTTGGGCCCTCACAAAAGTAGTTTCTAACAAACACCTCCTCCCCTCTGTATGAGTCACATTTTCTAGTTCTTTTATGACTTGTAATCTCTTGTTGAAAACTGGACATTTTGGATACTGCATTGTTGAAATTTTGAATTCCAAATCTTCTCTCCTAGTGGTTGTTTTTGTTACTATTTTTTGCTTGCTTCCTTCCTTATTTAGTTGTTTTGTGACTTGCTTAGAATAATTCTGTGGAATCTGTCTCTCCATATAGTATAGCCACTAATGTCTCTGCTCAGTTTGTTGTTTATTAAATCTTTGTTTTCATTTTTAAGCCTGGCATTTTAGTGGTCACCTTTGGATCTACATAGTATCATCACCAGGTAATAATTGGTAAGAGCTTGCGCTTAAACAAGTTCTGTCAGTAAAGTTTCCATTTTGTGTTTTTTGTTTTGTTTTTGTTTGTTTGTTTTGTTTTTGTGATGGATTCTTGCTGTGTCGCCAAGGCTGGAGGGCAGTGGCATGACCTCAGCTCACTACAACCTCCATCTCCTGGGTTCACATGATTCTCCTGCTTCAGCCTCTGGTGTAGCTGGGATTACAGGTGCATGCCATCATGTCCAGCTAATTTTTTTCTTTTTCATTAGAGATGGGGTTTTACCATGTTGGCCAGGCTGGTCTTAAACTCTTGGCCTCAAGTGATCCCCCTGTCTCAGCCTTCCAAAGTCCTAGGATTACAGGCGCGAGCCACCGTACCTGATGAGTTTCTGCTTTTACCATTTTGTCTGTATATGGGTTACAGAACACATGTAAAGCTAAGGCACTGTTCTCCTCCAACTTTTTCTTCCTGTTGAGGCTCCTCAAGCCTCCTCCATATGTGTATAAGGTCTCACATTCAAACAGGGACATGCAGAGGGATAGGGTTTCTCCAATCTTTCTGGCTCAACAAGCTACCATTATTTTACTAATCTATAAAACAAGAGACTTGAATTAAATGGTAATTTCTAAATTCCTTTTTGGCTGCAAATGTAAAGCTCCTATGTACCATAGACACACCATTGTATTTGTTTTCCTCTTGAAACATTGCAGAGCTTCTCTCCTAGTAATGGTGGATTAGAAAATTCTGACCAACTGTCTGCGAAGATCAACTAAAAAATCTGGACATAGTATAAAAGTACATTTTACTGATGCATTAGAAAGCTAATAAGGTAGTGAGGAATTATGGAAGTGAAAACCAAGGAAAAGAATGAAAGCCAGAGGAGAAAAAAGCTTCCTTTGAGAGTTTCTTTTCTCCTAAGGCCATCATATATTCCAAAAATTGGTGGCTGAGGGTCTAATAAGATCAACTGAATTTTTGACAGATTTACAGATCAGGGAATATAGAAGTCCCCAGCCCAGCAAGGAAAGCATGGTGTTATAGTAAACTTGATGACTCTTGGTTGAAATCCCAAAGGGCTACAATAAGGTGTAACAAACAGGCTCTTGCAGGGATTGAAACCCAGCAGCAAAATATTTCAATTCATGATTAGATAAAGATCGTTTAGCATTGCAGGTATTCCTGACTGCCTGCCAAAAGCCAACACAAGTTCCTATTAAGAAATATATCATTCAAGGTTTCAAATTATCTTTACGTTTTATTAAAAAAAATTAAAAAAGCAATATCCTGCCCTCAACTGAAAATAACCAGGGTCCGTGGCTTACACTTGTAGTCCCAGCTACTCAGGAAACTGAGGTAGGAGGACTGCTTGAGCCCAGGGCTAGAGGCTGCAGTGAGCCGTGATCATGCCACTGCCCTCCATCCAGCCTGGTTGACAAAGTGAGACCCCATCCCTAAAACAACAACAAAACCAAAAACCAAAAAAATAGGAGAACAAGGACGCATGACTGAAGGCTGAGAATCAAGAGAAACAAAAAAAATAGAAAAATACCTAGAGGGTATCTGGAAAATGGACTTGTAGGCAAGAATGTAAAGATATCTATGCTTGCTATGTTCAAAATTCAGATTAATATTTTTGCATGAAACTAAAACATATTTAAATAGAAAAAAGAGGTCTGGGCATGGTGGCTCACACCTGTAATCCCAGCACTTCGAGATGCTGAGGCTGGTGAATCACGAGGTCAGAATATTGAGACCATCCTGGCCAGCATGGTGAAACCCTGTCTCTACTAAAAATACAAAAATTAGCTGGGCGAGGTGGTGCATATCTGTAATCCCAGTTACTCAGGAGGCTGAGGCAGGAGAATCCCTTGAACCCAGGAGGTGGAGGTTGCAGTGAGCTCAGATCACACCATTGCACTCCAGCCTGGTGACAGAGCGAGACTCTGTTTCAAAAAACAGAAAACAAAGAAAAAAAGAAAAAAGAACTGAATGGAAATTCAAAAACTTTAAAAACAATAACTTATTTAACTTAATGTAGATAGATTGAAGAAAGAGAGATATATTATCCTGGAAAATATGACAAAAAATTTCAAATCGAAGTAAAAAAGAATAAAATTGGAGTGTAGGAGAAAGAAGAAAATAGTAAAAAGGACTCAGGTACATGTAGTTGCAATACTGAAAGGAGAAGAGAAAGATAATATGGTAGAAGCAATATTATAGGAGACAATGGTTGAGAGTTTTCCAAAACTAATAAAAGATGTGAAGCCCAATATTTTAAAAGGTATATAAGCTTAAGGACTATAGATATAAAGAAAATTGTACTTAGGACATCACAGCAAAGTTGCTCAAAGCCAAAGTCATAGAAGAAATCCTAAAACTGGACAGAGAAAAATGATAGTACCTTCATTGAAGTTAGTATAAAATTGAAATTATACTAACAGTTGTCTTCACTAAAAAAAATGCAGAAGCAAGAATACAATGAAATTATAGCTTTAAAATAATGAGGAAACACCCCTACAAACTTAAAGTTCCATATTCAGTGAATATATCTTTCATAAGTGAAAGCGGTAAGGAGGACATGGCTAGAGTCTAGGTAAGGTTTTACTAATGGAGTGGTAAGAACTTTTCACCAAAAGACACTAATGAAAATTATAAAAGGCACTTTTTAGGAAGACAATAAATAATCTTAGAAGATATTCAGAGCTGCAAAAAAGAAGGAAGAGCAAGAAAAAGGATAAATTTGCACCTATGTCTAAATTGCTATTAAATATAAGACAATAATAATTATAATGTCTGGAATTTTAAAATACATAGAATTAAAATATGTAAGAATAATAGCATATGAGAGGAGGTGGTGATAAATGGAATTAAAATGTTCTTAGGATTTTTGCATTGTCTAGCAAAAAGTAAAAGTACACATCTTTATTAGACTTCTAAGGCAAAGGATTTTGTCATAGCTAGGAAATAATATTAAAAAATTTTGTTCAGTGAATTCAAGTAAGTTTAAGTAAATTCTGAATGTCTAGTAGTCTCATGCCAATTTTAATGTGTTTTTCTGTTTGGATATGTTACAAATGAAAAAAAAAGTTTTAAATTGACATTTCAAGGAAAACTGCAAAGAATCATCCAAAAACTAAAATTCAACTTCATACTTATTTGTCTGTTTAGAGAAAATTACCTGAAGGTGACTTTGAAGCAAAAGATAATCCCTGTTTTAAGGTTGGAAGTTTTGGAAGTGACACAGCTATTTTAATTCATTGTTGCCTGAAGAGTATAATGTTCCAATCTAATTACTGTGCCTTTACAGTAGTGCATATAAACTCACACTTTTAATAGGCCAATTTGCTTGAAGGGCTGTGAATTATTTCCTAAGTTTGGGTATTATTATCTTTCTTAAAACAAAGGCAGGTGCAGAAGAGATAACGGAAAGAAAAGGGAATAGATGACTTGGTTTTTGACTGAACAGTTCTGTGACCCAGTTGGGATGTAAGATTCTTGAAGGTAGGAATCAGTACCTATGTTCATGTGCTATTCTTGGAAGGAGCCAATTGAATAGAGGAAAAGGTTGCTGACAGAGCTGAGACACAGATAAGGAGGGTTGCCATCTTGTTTCTACTAATGACTACCTTTGTGTCCTTGGGAAAGTCATTTTGTGACTCTAACCATTAGTTTTCTTTTCTGTAATATGGGCTCAGTAATTTAGCTCATAGGTTTAATGTGAGAGTTGGTAATGTTTGTGAAAGTGTTTTTTAAACAAAAAAGTATATACAAGTGTAGGACATTATTTTTGTTTCAAATCATGCATCACGCAATTCAAATCAAGAGCATTTAACAGTGGTTATAAAGAAGTAGACAAATTTATGGTAAATACAAAACAGCCAAACTACAAAACTGTATATTTGAGTTAAAACTAGTTGCTTAAACAGCTACTGGGGAAAAAAATCAGATTTTCATAGTCAGTAGGCCATGGGAAGAATGTTGATTTTGTCGTATATTTTTACACTCATAGTACAGAGCTGTCAACTTCTAAATTTGTTTCTCTTTCATTAGGTGATCTGTTAGATTTGGTCTCTGTTTCACTCTGCTTCTTGTGAAATGTCTAAGAAAACATGCAAAAACAGAATATCCACATGAGCAAGTTTTCAATAACATGTTAAGTACCTTAATTTGTAACTTTATGAGCGAATCTTATATTACCAAGCAGAAACAAGTATATCCATTTAGATTGCTTTATTTTTCATGTTTAGAGCAATTGATTTGTTATTCTGGGATGATGAACCACAGCATTTTCTTATCTGATTTAAAGAAGCATAGAGGAAATTGTGTTTTGGAATGTTATATTTAGATTTCCAAGAAAATATAATGGTGTAAAATTTTGAGCTACTGAGGATGGAGTTTCCAAAAGACCTTTCATTTCAGCCTCTAGGGGTTTCTGTGTGGAATACGGATGTGAGGAAATAGCCTTTCCTGATGTTCTGATGTTCGTATCTACTATTATTTTATGTGGAGAATGAAATTTTGTTAGCTAGAAATAAGATGGAAGACAAGAATGAAAGGAGCGCAAGACACCTTTCAAGTGACTATTATTACAAGTTGGAAAGCCTTGTTTTCTTTTTCGAAATACTTTTTTTAAACCAATATCCATATATATGATGTTGAAATTATTACTATAAATATATGGACTTGATGAGGTATTTTCCTTATTAATGCCACACAGAAATTTATGTTGTTTAATATTTTAGGATATCCAGTAGTATCATTAGATCATAATAATACTTTGGTTATTAAATAAATGACTAAGTTGTATATTTTGGAGAGAGATTTCAAGA
Source organism: Cacajao melanocephalus (assembly GCA_963573385.1). Lineage (NCBI taxonomy): Eukaryota > Metazoa > Chordata > Mammalia > Primates > Pitheciidae > Cacajao > Cacajao melanocephalus. The sequence continues at coordinate 17,939 of CAUYLG010003949.1, forward strand.
GATAGATGAGACCCAGATTATAGTCTTAAAGAGTTAATAAATTATGAAGTCCTATGTCAGCAATAATAAGGAAATAACTACTGTGGCTTCTTAGACTATTCAAAAAATTAAGAAACTTATAAGAAATTATTTTCTTTCTGGCGGGTGGCAGTGGCTGACTCCTTTAATTCCAGCACTTTGGGAGGCCGAGGTTGGCAGATCACTTGAGGTCAGGAGTTGGAGACCAGCCTGGCCAACACAGTGAAACCCTATCTCTACCAAAAATACAAAAATTTGCCAGGCATGGTGGTGTACGCCTATAATCCCAGCCACCTGGGAGGCCGAGGCAGAAGAATCACTTGAACCCAAGAGGCGGTTGCAGTGAGTGAGATCGTGCCACTGCTGTACTACAGCCTGGCAGACAGAGCAAGACTTCATCTTAAAAAAAAAAAGAAAAAGAAGTTATTTTCTCAGAATGAGTATTGTTTCCCTCCTCGCAGGCCTCACTCAGCCCTGCTTCTTTGCCCCTTGGTTTCTCCTGCTCCCGCCTTCCACTTCATTTGCATCTTGCCTCCTCCAGACAGGTCTCCAACTTCTACCACTCCTCCTTCAGCTGCTTTTTAGGTGAAAACAACTGTATTATCAGTAAGACTGATGTGATGGTCCGTGATATCATAGGGTTTTGTGTATCTATTACAAAGCCTTATCATCTAGTTTACTCACCTAATTAATTTCACCTTTCCACTTGGCTTTGTGTGTGTAGATCTAGTGACAAAAACATCTAACCAAAACATTTTCTTCTTTTTGTTTCTTTCTCTCTCTTTTTTTTTCTTCTTCTCTTTCTTTCTTTCTTCCTCCTCCTTTCCTCCCTTCCTCACTTCTTCCTTTCCTTCCTCCCTTCTTTTGTTCCTTCCTCCCTCTCTTCCTTCCATCCTTCCCTCCTTTCCTCCTTTCTGCCTGGCCAGAAATCGGGTGAAGTGATACTTTAGTATTTGTTAGTTCTCATTCCTAATTCTTTACTGTCTCTCTTCTGAGTTTTACAGTCACCTGGAGCTTTGAGTGAATATCAGAAGCTCCTAAAGTATCTACCAGGAGAACACAGAGTTCTAACAGCTGACAGATGCTTGTGGAGACAGAGCTGTCATCTCCCACAGAAACAGAAGGTCTAGGCTATGTCATTTAAATTCAGCCCAGGGTGTCAGATGGGAGTTTGAGTCAAATAGGGAGAGGGTAATAGCATCCCTTCAACCCCCTCACACTAAAGTGGTTCCAAAATTCTGAAAAGTCTTTAACTTTTCTTTATTAGGTACAACATGGGCAATGTAACAAAAAGTTGCATACACCAAAGACTCTAAAATACAGAGGGCTCAGGCTCATGGAAATGCCTGTCAAATGTGCTCAGTGGAATAAGACAAAACAGAATCTAATATTAGTCACAAATAATTAATTCATATTTGTTAGAAGTATGTCTTCTTTTAAAAAGAGCCGGCTGAGGTATTTTGGAGGGAAATAGAGCTGACTAAGCCTTTGAATCATGTAATCAATTTGGTAGGTTGCCAAAAAAAAAAAAAACCCAGAAAAAATTTAAAGTTTTTGTTGTTTTATATTTTTGTTTTGCTTTTTGAGAAAAAGTGAGGACCAGACGCAGTATTAACCTAAATTTTCCAGAAAATTGAAGTATTTAGATTGATGCAAAAGTAATTGCAGTTTTTGCAACTGCTTCCAATGGTGAAAAATGCAATTACATTTGCACTGATCTAATAATATCAGTTATTTTTGGATAGCAAATACAGAATTACCACCACTACCACCACCACCCTTCCCACAGTCTAGGGGAATCTATTTTCTTTGACCCACAGCCTTACCCATGCTGGCCTGCGCCCTGCAGATCCAATCTTTATAGGCACAGGAGCTGAGTTTGGAAGTTGAGCAGGCATGACTCCTATGTGTGCATATGTGATCCTATGCAAATATTTCTGCTTGGTGGGTCTCAGTTTGGACAGTTTTAAGAGAAAGAAAAGAGAGAAGAAGCAAGAGAGGAAAAGAGAGGGGGAAAATCATGATGCCTACAGCACACAGCCTTGAGCAATGTGAAAAAGATGTATGAAATGTGCCTGTTTCCACCTAAATGCTCAAAAAATTTTATTTTTATTTTATTATTCTTTTTTTGAGATGGAGTCTTGCTGTCACTCAGGCTGGAGTGCAGTGGCATGATCTTGGCTCACTGCAACCTCTACCTCCCAGGTTCAAGAAATTCTCTCTGCCTCAGCCTCCCGAGTAGCTGGGATTACAGGTATAAGCCACCATACCCAGCTGATTTTTGTATGTTTTAGTAGAGATGGGGTTTCACCATGTTGGCCAGGCTGGTCTTGAACTACTGACTTCAGGTGATCCACCTGCCTTGGCCTCCCAAAGTGCTGAGATTACAGGCGTGAGCCACTGCATCTGGCCTCAATAAATTTTAGTTGTTATATTATCAGTAGTAAAGGTTAAACAAAATATATAAAACACTTAATTTGTTTTTATATATTTTGGTAAAGTTACTTTGGATAAAAAATATTGGGGGATAATCCACTGATAAGAAAGCCAGAGCATTTTAATATCAGGGGGAGATCTTCTAACAAAAGGTGATAGTTACTGAAATTAATGCTCTAGAGGAGAGAGTAGGACTGAGGCTGGAGAAAGTCCTTTACCCAAAAAGGACTCATTAATAATAGGACATGTGCTTCAGAACTCGATTCCAATAACTACTCTGTGATTTACGTGCTCTGGCATTGGTGAATATGTTATATTTGTTGCACAGCTTATTGATGGAAAAAAATTCTTTTCTATGCTATTTCATTTTTAGGTGAAATGTATCCAACTTCTTAGTCTAATTCACATCCAACAGCTTTTTGTCACAAGACTAAAACAAAGCTAATTTTAGCTGGAGAAGGATCATAGCCAACAGTTAGCCAGAGAAAAGCGATTGAAAATGACTTCAAGACGACTGAATATGTTTCGAAACATTTTTGTTTCCATATGAGGAGCAAATCTACTATCTATGTGATAGTCTGCAAAGAAAAAAAATGTCTTCCCAAATCTCTAAATTAAGGATTTTACTTAACGATATCATTTGATATGTAGCTGAAGTTGTTAAAGTTTATCTAATATTTATGGTAACCCCATGGTATATACAGTATAGAAGAAAGAAAATGGGCTTTGGAGTTGGATCTGAATTGCAAATTCAACTCCTTAACCTCTTAACTACCCCCCTTCCCAACTCTACCTTTTCCATTTATCTGTAAAATCAGAATAATGATACCTTATTTATAAGGTTGTGGCAGGGATTAATGTTTAAAAGCACATAAAATGCTTAGAACTGTAACTATGGCATAATGCGCATGCAATCATGGCATAAATAGTAATTCTGTTTTCTAGTAATCTATTTATCGGATTGTCATTAACTCACTTCTTTTTAATACTTTTGGTTAAATAGCTATGTACTCTAATAGAATCTTGTTAAAATGATAAACTGTGAAAACATGTCATCTTAGTATCTAAGGTGAATGAATCTGATACCATATTTTGTTAGTGAGAAGTATTACGTCACAGTTCCAATTTTTGTTCTCTGGCCCACAAAAGAAGAAAGACATGTAAAAATTCCCCAGGTTTCTTCTTTGTTTCGTACATAGTGAGATAGGCAGAGCCAAAATAAATGTTTATCATATTTCATTGTCTTTTTTACCTTATCAGAGGCCTACAGTGTATGCATCAGAGGTCAGGTTAATTCCAAGGATGTGGCTGCCAGTGACTTTCCATTTTGCTACCACTTTTCTTATTTCTGGCCTTCTTTTTTGGTCCTCTTGTTACACTCAAACTTTTGGGGTATGGGAACAGAAAACCACATACTGCATTTTGTCACCTATAAACGGGAGCTAACCACTGAGTACACATAAGCACAAAGAGGGGAACAGACACTGGGACCTACTTGAGGGTGAAGGGAGAGAGAAGAGTGAGGATCAAAAAACTGCCTCTCAGGTAGTATGCTCACTGTCATCTGGGTGAAGAAATAATCTGTATGCCAAACCCCTGTGATACACAATTTACTTATGTAACATACCTGTAAATTTACCCGAAACCTAAAATAAAAGTTTTAAAATAAGTAAATAATGGGCAGACAACTCCAACAACATGAAAAAAATCTTTCACGGCAAATCATTTCTTGTCCCAGCCTTGTCCTCACAGTCAGAAGTGGAGAAGGATACTGGCCTGAAAAATATTGAGGTAGAGTCTCATCCTTTGTGGCTTATTAACTGCGTAAGTGATCTTAAGATCAAGCCACTTCTTTGGGTTTCTTGAGTTAGAGAGGCAAATGAGATTAATCAATTTTTGTAAGTTTTATTACATTTTGACATGATACATTACCCTAGTAAGGGTTTATGTTGTTTGTTATATTTGCATTTCAATCTAAACTTGTAAAGCTAACTGGTTCTAGAAGAGGAGATGATGTAATAGTCTCCTATTCCTGGATCCCAACTCCCTGTCTTATGAAAGGTCAGAGTAGTGTTAGTTCCCTAGACTGTAGGCAACCTATCAGTGCATCAAAATTATTGGAGGGGATTTTTAAATCTGTGGCTACTCTACCGTTGGAAACTCAGTAGGTCTTCAGTTGGCTCGGGCAGGCGGTTGGTGAAAGGGCTGCAGTTTTGGCTGAGTGTGGTGGTTCATGCCTGTAATCCCAGCACTTTGGGAGGCTGAGGCAGGCGAATCACCTGAGGTCAGGAGTTCGAGACCAGCCTGGCCAACTTAGTGAAACCCCATCTCTACTGAAAATACAAAAGTTTGCCAGGATGGTGGCATTTGTTTGTAATCCCAGCTACTTGGGAGGCTGAGGCAGGAGAATCACTTGAACCTGGGAGGCGGAGGTTCCAGTGAGCCAAGATTGTGCCACTGCGCTTCAGCCTCAGCGACAGAGATGTATTTTTGAAAAGAATCACAGATAATTCTGATCCTTACTCACGTCTGTGAGTCTTAATGGCTGTGTTGAACAGGTTGAATTGCCTTCTTCCTCCATGTCTGCAGAAAGAGCTGTGTCTTACTGGGTCTTTTAGAAAGCAGATCCTAAGACAAGGAATCAATGCTGACATTTCACTTGGGGACACAAGACCACAGCAGTGAAGGAGAGAGCAAAAGATACAGGAAGCAAAGTAAGAAGGGAACGCAGTGTCCTATCACCTTGGCTACTGCTTTATAATAAGCCGTAGCAGGTCACTCAACAGAATTGTTAATTCTGTACATGAGGATTTTGCAGAAAGTTTATATGTAGAACCTCACTCCAGAGTAACCCACAGAGAAAGAGTGGGAAATGTATTTGCCTAGCTGTCTCACATCTCTCACTTCTAATTGGCCAAGTGTCACTCCATGAGGAGCTAACTCCCTATCCTCTGGGCTCTGTCACCTGATGCAGCCACCATTTCTCCAGAAACAGATCCTGTCTCCCACAGTGTAGCGTTTTATTAAAATCCAGTAATGGAAAGGTGACCTGACATGGGGCTTTCTCATTGATAAGATGAGATAGAGAAAGAGAAAGAAAAGAGTTAAGTTGAGGGACTCTGAAAAGATGAACAATGTTTGTGTCTCAATATACATAGTTATAATCCACTCTTTTGGGAAGGTTATCAGCGTCTCATCTAGGATGTGTCATAAAAGCAATTGTCTGAATGAAATGCAAAAGCTTGTTAATTTACAGCACATGCATTAAAATCCATGAGAGAGATTTCTGGGAATCTCAACTCAAAAGAAAATGGGAATTTCTTGATAATTTTATTATGTTCATTTGGTGCTGGGTATTATTAAGAGAGTGTGAATGGGAACTCAACTGAAAATATATCAAGGTCTAAAAAGTCTGCCAAAGAAACAGAAATTTCAGGGAAACATTATATTCAGACAGAGCTGCTGGAGTTCATTTAGCTTGTTCACAAACAGCTTGAAAGCTGTGTTTGAAATTTGTGCACACTTGTAAATTTGACATTTAGCCCTTGGTCATGGGTACATCTTAGGCACTAGAAAATCAACTTGTAAACTTCATATCTCATTCCACTCTTTTATCTGAAAGTGAAATATTTGGCTCTCTCTATTTTACCTTACAGGAAGTACATTTATTCCACTTGAGCATAGTTTTAGCCTCTGTGGTTTTTTGGGTTTTTTTGTTTTGTTCGTTTGTTTGAGACAGAGTCTCATTCTGTCACCCAAGCTGGAGTGCAGTGGTGCTCCTCAGCTCACTGCAACCTCCACCTCCTGGGTTCAAGTGATTCTCCTGCTTCAGCTTCCAAAGTAGCTGGGATTACAGGTGCATGCCACCATGCCTGGCTGATATTTGTATTTTTAGTAGAGACTGGGTTTCACCATGTTGGCCAGGCTGGTCCCGAACTCCTAACCTCAAGTGATCCACCCACCTCAACCTCTCAAAGTGCTAGGATTACAGGCACGAGCCACCGCACCTAGCCTCCTGTGCTCTTTATGTTGAAGTCCAGTCATCACAGACGTAAGTCAGATCTTTGTCCAATGACTCATGAATACTTTATATTCCTTTCCACACTTTACCTCCCACCTCATCTCCATTTTAAAAAGAATAGATAGGTAGGAAGTGAGAATTCTGACACTGATAGAAATTTCTGTCTTGATAGCTCAGGATGATAGAAGTTTATGAATGATAGACATTTATATGCTCTGTGTATATCTTCTGACAAATTATGTGTTTTCTTTATCTTGTGTAACCATGCAGTTCATTGCTAGCCTCTCTCAAAAAGCACAGGGAGAAGAATGATAGCTAAATCTTTTTGACCATTTGAAATCTAATTCAAAGTATGTATCCAAAAAATTGAGTTACAGTATCACTTAGTTTGGGTGCAGTCATGTCAAAGGTAGTTTATGAATTGCAAAGGAATGGGTCATAAAAGAAGAGACTTCCGCCATCCCCCTTGGACATATGTTTATTTGGCAATTAACAGTGGACTAGAGTATCTTTCTAAAATCGTGTCCTGTGACTTCAGAATTTAATCTCTTATTGAATTCATTTTCATATACTTTTAATAGCCTATACTCCATTTAGCTGTCAGAATGAGCCTTTTAAAAGGATGAATCACATCTTGATGCTTATGACATCTCAATACTCCAGTGGCTTCCCATCACGTTTAGAATGGAGTCTGAAGTTGGGGTCTACAGGGCCCTATGTGATCTGCCCCTTGGCTAGCTCACTGATAATAAACAACCAGTCCTCTCTTACCCATTCTGCTTCAGCCACACTGAGCTTGCAGACTGAGACGTAGCAGACTTAAATTAGACATAAACTAGATTTGACTTAAACTAGATTTGAGACATGTTTTGGATGCAGAACAGACAGGTCCTACTGACAGATAAAATGGGAAAGTTGAAGAAAAAGAGAAATAAAGAAAACAGGAAACCAAATGCCACATGTTCTCACTTATAAGTGAGAACTAAATGATGAGAACTCATGAACACAAAGAAGGGAACAGCAAACACTGGAATCTACTTGAGGGTGAGGGGTGGGAGAAAGGAGAGGGGCAGAAAAGATAACTATTGGGTACCTGGCTTAATATCTGGTTGTTTAAATAATCTGTACAAGAAAACCCTGTGACACAAGTTTACCTAGGTAACAAACCTTCATATGTACCTCTGAACCTAAAATAAAACTTTAACAAAGAAAATAATTATTTTGGGTTGTAACAGTAACAATAAATACTAGCTCATAACAGTAACAATAAATACTACCTCTTTCTATGAATACTATCCCACATTAATAATAACCACATACATTATCATGCCAAATAGGTAGCAGTGATAAATCTTGCTTTAGTTTGCATGTTAGGAGATATACTAGGGTCAGAATTTAGTGTTCTCTTCGTCACCTGTGAGTCAGCAGTTCTCCAAGTTTTATGGATTGCAGTACTGTTTATCTTTGGAAGAGCTGCCACTATTCAAGTTTATGATTTACTCTAGCACTTTCACTATTTCTTGAGGTTGGTTCCCAAGCCACAGCCAATAGAATAATCATTGTAAAATGTAAGTCATACTCCTCTCTGGAGGTAGGACCTAAGATCTTCGTTTTAACATGTACTCCGTGATCCTTACAGATTCTGAGCTTGAAAATCACTGCTCAACAGATTTCTTTGGAACTTAATATACTCCCTCGAGTTTATTAGAAGTTGACCTTGAGTTGTCTTCACTCCACCTTAGCAGAGAAACTGGCCAACTCTCAGACCAAGAAAACATTTAACTGAAAGGCTTGGGGATGATGAATGAGATTGAGCTCCCCTCTCTAGGAAATGGATTATTTTTCGACCGTGAGGGAACAGTATGCTTTGGCACCCATTGTCTTGATGTACTGGGAGAAGATGATTCAGATCCATACAGCTGATATGTTCGTATACTGCTGCTTCATGGCAATAAACTAGGTTCCCAGAAATTGTGTGGCAGGCCACGCTCCATCTGTCCTCTGGAACATGAATACCGTCTTAACAACTTTTGTTTCATCTTTTTGATATGCTTTCACCGGGACACAGTGGAATGCCAGGTCCTGATAAAGCCCAGATAAAACAAAAAAGCAAGCAGTTCCATCACCTCTACCCTTCTTTCTTTTCCAAACTTCATAAATGTTAGGAAATTCTTGAGGGTTTCTTTTTTCATCATATTCAAAACCAAAAAAAATAAAAAATAAAAAATGTTCTGGTCTCCAATTTTAAATACAAGACAAATCCTGTACAGTCCCAGAAAGGAGGGCACTGGCCAGCCCCAGCTCAGTTCCCACCTGGGGAATTCCATACATATACAAATTTAAATTCAATTTACCACATTCACGTGAAAAGGGACTGGATTTCTAAGCCCGATGATGGGAGTGACATTGAATACAAGATTGTATAGCACTTTAAAGAACTTTCCTTTTATTAGCAGCTCCATAATCACATTAACTTAGACTGAAAATTTGAACTAATTCTTTCCCTAGAGGCCCGAGCAGTAATAATTGTAGAAATCTGTGAAAAAGGATAAATACAATTCAATAATTATATTGATAAATAAAATGAAAATCAACTAATTGTGTCATTCACTCAGATGCTCGCCTCGGCTGTTGCTGGCTTTCTGCTTCACTGCCTGCTAAACTTTTTCTGTCACACTTCAATAAATTTAATTGTGCAGAATAAATGAGCTAATTTTTGAAGTCACAGGCTCTGTTTGCAAGATAAGGATGGTGATTTATTGACCTCTTCCAGCTCTGTAAGAGCATCACACTCCTTCTCTGCTGACAAGTTGGCATCGGCCGTTTTCTCTTCTGCCGCTTCCTCCTGCTGGTTCCGTCCTAACCTTCCCTCTCTCCTCTCATCTTCTTTCAAGAAATCACTGGCTGCATATCTTAAACAGTCTGGCAGGCCCTGTTTCCCGTTGGTTTCAGAAGAACGTTCTGGTCTCTGTAGTAGCTCTTTATAGGGTGATTAATTATTTTTCCATTTCTGCAGCTATCTGAACCTATCCTTCAGAACTAAAGCCTCGGGTTGTGAACTTCCACCTTTCAACATCCCACGGTGAAATCCAGCTCATCTGTAGGTGTGACACAGATAATGGAGACAATGGCTTTTGCTCTTGGACTGAAAACAGTTTCTTGCAACAGGCACACTGATGTCACACCAGATGAAAGCTCCTGATTAAACACAGTTTTAAAAAGCAAGGCCACTTCCTGAATGTTGGGTTGAGATATGACAACTTAAAATATAACCATTCAAAACGGCAAGAATTATTTGAATAAGCAAAATAGAATCTGCTTGTAATATAGAGAATATGCCTTGGACCAAATGCCTTAGGATCTGAAATAGCTTTTATACATTGACAGTTCCTGCATGATGCACAGTGTGTATTAATGACTGATTGTTTCCCATATAAGCCTCATATTTTTAATACACACCAAAGAACTTGTATTAATTATGCCTTCTCACAATGTCCAGCTTCTATGGCAATACCTGGAATTAGCAGATGTTCAACAAATAATTGATGAATGAACACATTAATTGATTAATGAATAGATCACATTGATATAAAAGCTATCATATTAAACGAATACCTATATTTCAGCTTGTTATGGGACAATTTGGAAGACATGCAATTTTATGCCAAATTATAGCATAATGCACTCTAAGTAGTGGAACCAAGTTAGGGTTTAGAAGAAGCCTCTAAAGAGAGAGTAGAAAAATAACTATTTTTTTCTTTTTTCTTTTCTTTTCCTTTTTTTTTTTTTTTTTGAGTGGGAGTCTCACTCTCTCACCAGGATGGAGTGCAGTGGCACAATCTTGGCTTACTGCAACCTCCGCCTCCCACATTGAAGGGATTCTCCTGCTTAGCATCTCAAGTAGATGGGATTACGGGCGCACATCACCACGCCCAGCTAAGTTTTTGTATTTTTAGTAGAGATTGGGTTTTACTATGTTGGCCAGGATGGTCTCGATCTTTTGACCTCCTGATCCACCCACCTCAGCCTCCCAAAGTGCTGGGATTACAGGTGTGAACCACCATGCCCAGCCAAATAACTATTTGTTTTTTAATAGAGAAGGACTTGTAAAGCATCACTAGGCATCTAAATATTATCCCAGTTTGTACACAAAGAAAATAAATCTCACAGCATAGCATAGCTATCTGTGTACCAAGGGAGTTCCACAGACAGATCTCTCAGAGGGGTCTGTCAGCCATCAGCTCAGTGTGGGCTCACTTGACGGCCTCACCTGGCATGAAGAAAAGCAGTGGGACTATACTGAGGTTTGAGGTTCTTAGTACAATGGCTTCAATCCTCTGATTATGGAAGCTCAGAGTCACAGATTTACAGCTGGATAAAAGGGCTACTACAATATGAGTGTGTGTGTATGTGTGTGTGAGAGAGAATTAGCTAGATCTGTTGCATATAAAGAAGACAAACAACAGTTTACTTTTCAGTTTATCTCTTTTTTCTTTTCTACTTTCCTCAAACTGCTCTCCTCCTGCTATTTTCAGACCTTGTGCTCCACAGCATTTTCTCCTCCAAACAGGTGTGATCTCTTTGAAGTCTGAGAACTTGGCTTGGGGAAGGGAGGCACTAGCTGCAGTGTTCTTAATGAAGACTTATGTGCTAGCATTGTCTTGAAGCTCAGCACTACCTGCCCAGTGTCCAGGTGTTTGCTTGCAAGAAGTCATAGTGTCATTGCAAATCAGGATAGACTCCCCGACAGGCAGAGAGGAACTTCCGTGCTGGTGCTCTTGCTGTCATTATCATCTTTGTTGCAAAAGCAATCATTCCTTGATAATACCATGTTTAAAAGAGCCATTGAGTAAATATAAGATTTTAATTACCTGATGTATCAGCAAAGGACAGAGGTGGTCTCTCATAGTATGGACATGCCCTATTTTCCTCATGGGAAAATATCCCTCTTAAACTATTAACACAACTGGAAGAACCGCTAGGTCTTTTCTACACAGCTTACCCTCATTCTTGCCAAAGTGTTTATTGAATCCCTAACTAAAACCACTTGTGCTCTTGAACTCTCTTCTTGGAAAAAAAAAAAGAAAGAAAAAAAAAACCTGAACGATTATTGTTTCTTTCACAGAGGGACATAAAGAGGGATTACCACAGGAAATCCAGAGAGGCTTTAGGAAAGGAGCTTGCGTTGAGATAGAAGCCGGAAGCCCACTTAGCCAACTGCCTCCATGGGACCTGGCATGAGGCGGGCTTATGACAGTAAATGCTACACAGCCCCCAGTGAGAAAGAGAATTTGGCATTCATTCTTCTGAACCCACCATCCCTCAGCCCTGGCGCCTGGGAATTCTGCGAATCATTGCCTGTGGCAGCGACACTGATTTGTATCTGGGTATGAACTTAAATGAAAACATGAATTGAACTCATTACTTGAGGAAGGAAACACTGCCAAATTTAACAGGATGAAATTCCAGCTGGGTGTAAGGTTTTATGGGGCTACAGTGGAATATCTCATAGAAAGGTTTCCAGTTCATAAAACACTTTCAAAACATGCTCGGCCCTTTTAAGTTGAAGGGACATTATCATTTCTATCTATGGCATTTCTCTGCAAATTGAACTCAAATATCCTTTGGGCTGACTACACAGAGAACAGAAGAAAGAAGCAGAAGAAACTTGGACTAAAGATTGCCTCCCTGAAAAGGTTTTCTTCAGGCGGAATTAGGTGAGAACAAATGACATCAGAAAATAGCATGTCAGTATACTGCTGCCAGCTCCATATGGTTCAGCTTGTTTTCACAGGTATTTAATTAATTCTACAAATATATATTGAGTCTTTATCAGATGTAGGGTCCTGTTCAATGCATTTGGGGTACAGTGGACAATTAATCTATTCTCATGGTACATACGTGCTGGAAGGAGACAGAAACAACAAATAAATGAAAGAAAGATGTAAAGTGTCAGGTCGTGATTATTGCTACCAGGAAAAATAAAGCAAGAGAAAATGGGATAGAAGGCGTCAAGGCTGTTGGGTGACATTTTAGATAGCATGTTTTGCAAAGGCCATTCTGAGGTGGTGACATTCGAGCAGAAGCTTGAATGAAGTGACCTACATGTTGAATCCAGAAAGCGAATTTTATATATATTTTTTGGAAGCAGGCAGGGGATAGTAAGCTAGTAAAACGGTTGGGAAATTATTTTGATTCAAAGATGCCCAGTTAAAAAAAACATAAGATATAGCCCCTCTCTTTCTCCAGTATAGTGCTTTTCGTGGCCATTTGAATAGAGTTCTCCCCCTTTCCTTGGGATTTTCTGGTGTGCAGGGCATAGCAACCAGCATGCAGTCTTCTGGCTGGACCACATTTTACTTGCTAGCAAGAAGCAGAAGCTGTAGAAATTGGCATATAGAGATGTAAAAGGATTTTATACTTTTCAGCCTTGGCAGAAAATTATAGAGAAAAGTACGTGGGAGTCAGAAAAACAAGAAATGAGAAAGAAAAGCATAATTTGAGTGAGTTCTCTCTCTCTCTCTTTTTTTTTTTCTGTGTTTATCTTTCCACAGCTTTCTCACCGGCTCTGTAAGAAAGCAAATATCACTGCAAACTTCATTTCATTTTCTCTCAACAGATGCAATAAAGCTTATTAAAATGTTTTTCCCTTCTGTCAGGTGCAAACTCCATGTTAGCAGGTTTGAAAACTTTCACATGTTCAGATAGCAATGGAAGCCTTAACTCAGCCAACATCAACAAACAAACCATGAGTCCCTCACATGTGCCATGCTTGCACAGAATGAAATTGAGTATGAGCATGTTTGCCAACCCTACTACAAATGGTTTATTTAGAATAGTAGAATGTGAAAAATACGGATTTAATTAATAGCTAGTACCATGATTATTGATTTTTTCCTCCCAGATCATTAATTTAAATAGCAAAATCATGCTATATATTTAAAAGATGTCTGTATCCTGAAAGTACTTACTGTCTAAACTAAAGCCCAGTCTCATTTCTAAAAAGATAATTAGTAGGAGGTATCATTTGCATTTGCACGCATGTGTATTAATGTATTTTTTGGTAATAAACTACTGCATGAAGGTAGCTGTAAGGTCAGGATGTTTAGGAAACCTCCGATCTGAACACTGTGCTTATGGATCTAATATTTAAGTAACTGGTTTCTGTCTAAGTATTCTTTTCTCTTCCGTGGTAAGCCCTGCAGGCAAACTCACTTCTCTATGTTCTCAGTTGTAAATGAAGAAAGTTACATTTTACCACCCCTGTCCTTTGCTGATACGTCAGGTAATTAAAATCATACTTACTCAATGGCTCTTTTAAACCTGATATTATTGAGGAATTATTGCATTTGCAACAAAGATGGTACCAATGACAGCAAGAGCACCAGTGTGGAAACATGGACATGGAAGTTTCTCCGTTGTACATGAGGAGGAGGTCTAGAGCTGGAGAGTAAATGGCAGAATAGGAGACAGAGTGTCATTTTGGACAAAAGTACCACCTTTGGTGCTTGACATGCTTGGTTTTAGTCCTGATTTTTCCAGTTCCAAGTATAATCTGGAGCATTTCTCAAATTCACTAAACCTCAGTTTCACCTTCTATAAAATGAGGCTATTTCATTGAGTTATTTTGGGTTACATATGTAAAATGTATAGCCAAATATTTAACACTCAAGTGTGTCAAGAAACAATTGCAAATATCTTAAATAAATATGTAAAGAACTTTCACAATTCATGGAATTTACTTCTTGAATAGCTGCCATGGTCTATGGTTAGAATGCACTCTTGGCAGCACTGGATAGAGAAGCTCCTGAACAACATCCCTGACCATTACCTTGGAGATGTCTAAACTCCCCTTTCCCCCGAGACCATCATTCTTCTTTCCATGAACCTGCATGATAACCTCATGTTCACCTTTCCAAGCTAAGAAGAAGATGACTAGAGAACTGAATGTAATGATAATATTTCCTCTTAAAATAATGCCAAATCCAATTTAGTTGATGTGAATTTTGCTTTATAAATTAAAAAAAGCACAAAGTCTATTTTGTGGGTTGACTAAAAGGGCACTGGTTAAAGCAAACAATGGTTATTTGTTTTCTGATGTAGAAATAGTCCACATAGACAAATCTCTACATGAAACCCCAAATTCTTTACTGGTTGGGTTCTAGAAAGAGTGACAGTAATAATTTGGTGGGGTGTTAGTGGGGGAACTCTTGGAGGTAAGTTAACTTGATTCTACTTTGAAAACTCTGATTAATTGTGCATAGCTGTGCACATATACACACCACATAAACAAAATTCCTGGAATCTGACTGAACCTTATTAAAGATTCCCTATAAATGTATAGGGTATAAATCCTATTTAATGAAAAGAATCCTGTGCCACTGGTAGTAATGTTGGCTAGTGTTGAGAAGATGAAAAGAAGGGAGGTAAAAATAAATATAATGATAATCTTTTTTGAGAAATTATCATCTCTTAAACTCTTATAATTAATAATAACTCCCTGTATTTTTCTTAATGGATGCATGCAGGGAAATTCTATTCCTAAGTAAGTATTCATCAAACCAGCACAATGATTTATTGAGTGTTTACTGTGTGGCACAGACTCTGATAGGCACTTTAACCTACGCTATTTAATTTAATCCTTACAACAACCCAGGAACATAGTAGTATTCTCCCTGTTTTCTAGATAGAAAAAAATGTAAAAGCCCCCAAATGCGTAAGTAGCTCAAACAAAGTCATGTAAGAGTTAAGACAGAAAATCTTCATCTTATTCCAGTTCTCATGAGTCCAAGTTCCGTATTCAATATATTGTCTTCTATGTAAGAATTGTTAGATTTTAACAATCATCATGTATAGGCTTTTTTTCATTTCTCCTTTAACAACACGATGGCTGTCAAAGAGCTCGTGAGTGATAGGTCAGTGAAACGTTTAAACTTCATTTGGTCCATCTGTAAGAAATTGGCTCAGTAAATTTTTGTCAAATACATATCAGGGCAGTAATCACTTGAATTATTTTGTTTGTTTATTTTTGAGACAGAGTCTCACTCTGTCACCCAGGCTGGAGTGCATTGGCGTGATCACGGCTTACTGCAACCTCAGCCTCCCGGGTTTAAGCAATTTTCCTGCCTCAGACTCCCAACTAGCTGGGATTACGGGTGCCCACCACCATGCCCGGCTATTTTTTTTTTTTTCAATTTTCAATAGAGACAGTATTTTGCCATGTTGGCCAGCCTGGTCTCCAACTCCCAACCTCAGGTGGTCCACCCTCTTCCCAAAGTTCTGGGATTACAGGCGTCAGCCACCACCCCGACTATTTCTTGAGCATTTATGATTAACTGTCCGGTAACAAAACCTCCAGAACTTGGGTATCTAATCGTAGGTGGAGGATGAAAACTTAAAATTAGCATCCAAGCAGTCTCTCCACCCCCCAGGTCCATAATTTTCTACCGGTTGCCCATTAATTCTAAGGTCAGGACTGGTTACATAATTTTTTTTAAGGCTTTGTGAATACAAAGTGGGACAGCTTGTTTGAAAGTGTCAAGAATTTTAAGACAGCAACAGTAGATCTTTAAACCAAGCCTGGGGGCCTTTCTGAGCCAGGACCAGAAGCAACTTTGATGTAAAGAGATAGGCACTTTACGTTTGTACACTCAAATTGCACCTCAAAGAAGTAGAGCATGATGAAGTTTTATTCATCAGGTTCTGTAGCATCAGTGAAAAAACTAGAAGGGAGTATACAAAGTAGATTAGGAGGAAATGGAAACCAGCCTGAGTTTTGGAAATCAGACTTATCAATTTATCTCTTAGGGATGGAAGAAGAAAGCAAGGACCCCATCTTCTGTACACAGCCTTTGAGAAAAATACAGATAGTATGTCTACAAACCTTGCTGAACAGATTATTTTCTGTGGTTAATTTTCATCCCCTTATCTCTTCTTCTGTCCCTAGAGATGTGACATCTTCCCTGTATTGATACCTAATTATAGTGCCTACAATGTAATTTGAGGGATTTTATGGGAATAATCCTTGTATTACATTTTTAATGGAATATCCTATAGGTCTAGGAGGGCAAGGGCCATGCTTGTCCTATCCCATTCTCAGCACTAAGTACATACCTACCATGTAATAGGTGCTCGATAAATATTTGTTGAATAACTAAAACTTTAGATAATTGAAAGGAAGTTGAGGGGAAGAAATAAGAATGACTGAAAAATTATGCCAGTTAATAAAATGGTAGAAGAATTGTTTCTATTTACAAAACTCTATAAAAGACCAATTCAACAATGTCAGGTTTTTTTCATTATAAATCTAATGACAGCAATGCTGTCTCTACATCCACATAGCCTACTTATTTGGGTTTTGTTTTTGTTTTTGTTTTCATTTTAGCACAAGGAACTGCTTCTGCAAGAACTAAAGTCAATGAAGAAAGTAAGAGGATTGCAAAGGTTTCCCCGCTGATTCTGCCAACAGAAATGTTTTTATTGTGCTGCTTTTGGGTGAGTAGAATGAGTTAGGCTCAAAGCTAAAATCGGATGAATGAAACTTTTTGTGCATGCCTGTATTCACACACATGTGCACGCACATGCACACACACAGTGGCCCTCATTAGTAAATGATTTGAGAAACAAATGAAATAGAGGTAAAATTTGAAATAGATAATATGCCTTTTGTGCTGCAGAACACGCCATGGTATATCAGAAAAGCAAACAGGCAAGTCCAGAAAAACTTGGAGACCTCAGGAAGCCACCAAGATACACAGAGGACTGAAGTTACATTTTTTTTCTCTTCCCCAAACGTTCAGTCCAATAGCA
Organism: Cacajao melanocephalus; assembly: GCA_963573385.1. Classification (NCBI taxonomy): domain Eukaryota; kingdom Metazoa; phylum Chordata; class Mammalia; order Primates; family Pitheciidae; genus Cacajao; species Cacajao melanocephalus. The sequence continues at coordinate 35,223 of CAUYLG010003949.1, forward strand.
ACTAATCCTAGGGAACTAAAAATACACAAAGTGTACAGTAACTCCCTTCTTTGGCTCTTTCTGTAATGTATACACATCTCACTGATAAAAGGCCCAATTCACTCAGCAGAGAGCTGGCTTCTGTCTGATGGAATTTCACTGCGGAGTTTTCACAGTGAGAGCCGTTGGAGCCTTTGTATCTCCCATCCTTCTCTGTGGGAGACACAGCCTCATGGATCTGAGTGATAGCAATGAGCAGTCTGGGACAAGTCGGACGCTGTGTCTGTAGGCATCTGACAAGAGGAGGGTATGATTGCGGCAACGTGTTAGGGAAATCTGGCTTTCTCCCTCAAAGCCCTCTTTATTCTAAGGTTACCTGACATTGCATGAGAGCCAAGCAGGCAAATTAAATTCCTTCTATTCAGCCTTGCACAGAGGTGAAAAAACTCATCTCCTGGCTGGCAGTATTTGTTGCTGGCTCCGTCCTATCTAGTGGCAGGCAGTTGTGCATCCAATAGCCAGATGGGTCAGGAGTACTGTTTTTCATATTTATTTATATCTAGACTTTCCTTAATTCCTTCAAGATTTTCCAAATTGGTTTTAGGCCCTGTGTTTGTGTAATTAGACTAATTTCCACGGCTACTTCTCCGTTTATGACCTTGTGTTTCTCTGTCTCCAAAACAACTTGTATCTAGGATGACCACAGCATCAGGTATTTCTCTAGTTTTTATGCACTTCATTTTTCACTTTCTGCATTTGGAATTGATCAAATAATTGTCTTGTTACTTTTGAAACCATGAGCCTAGTAATCATTTGGGGTATGGGGTAGGTTGGGAGTACATTTTCTATGTGCCATCATGGTGGTTGGTATCATTGCCTTGTGTTTTGGTTTGTTCTTACAATGGCTAGGTTGAGATTAAAATTTCTCAAAGTGAAACTGTGTTCACAGAAGGAGGAAAGATTTTCAAAGTTAGTTTAAGTCATTGGTTGATCTGGCAAGCCTATGTTGAACCAGTTATACAAATTTGCAGATTCTGCTAATAGCTATAATTTCATAGGTGAAAAAGCCACAGGATACCTAACATCTCTAAGTAAATTCAAATTTTTAGCCAAAGAAATCAGAAGCTTGGGTTTAGAGAGGACTTCCAGGGCAAGTGCTATGAGAACACATGGACGCAGGGAGGGGAGCATCACACACTGGGGTCTGTTGGGGTGGGGGGCCAAGGGAGGGACAGTGGGGAGGTGGGGAGGTCAGGGAGGGATAACATGGAGAGAAATGCCAGATATAGGTGACGGTGGGATGGAGGCAGCAAACTACATTGCCATGTGTGTACCTATGCAACAATCCTGCATGATCGGCACATATACCCCAGAACCTAAAGTACAATTTAAAAGATAAATAAATGAATAAACCACAGAGCATGGGAGAATAGAGGAGAGTCAGGCAGTCAGGCAAACACAACTTTTCTGAGAGACAGAGAAGAAGGAATAAAAAGGAGGGCAGGGGGAAGGATGAAAGGAAAGAAGGAAGAAGTGGGAAGGGAAAGAAGAAAGAAAAGAAGGTAGGAGAGTGAAAGGAAGAAAAAGAAGAGTGAAGAGAAAGAAGAAAAGGGGACAAGGCAGGCAGACAGGCAGGAAGGAAGGGAAGGAGGGAAGGAAAAAAAGGAGAACAGGGAAGAGAAAGAAGGAAAGTGAAGGAGAAGGAAGAAAGGAGAGAAAGAAGGAAGAGAAAGGAAGGAAGAAAGAATACAAAGAACAACTATTAATTTGACCTTAGCTCAAGAGAAAATTCTAGATTGGATTAATAAAATGATATTTTGTAAGTATTTAAAACAGTTAGACAGAAGAGTGTATCTTGGCTTCAGCAAGACATACAACATTGCCTTTTTCTTATGCTTATTATCGTACAGTTACGTACAGCAGTAAATAATGAAACAAAACAGACTCATTGAGTGCTGTGTATTAATGGTGGGATGCCACAGCCTTTCCCCTTGACCTTGTCCTGTTCCACATCTTAATAATCAATTAATTGGATAGGAATAGCAAGGTGGTTAAGAAGACAGATTCTGGAGCAAGAGTGTCTGTACTGAAACCTGACTCGGCCATTTATTATCTCTGTGACCTTAGGCAATCTACTTAACCTTTTTGTATCTCAATTTCTTTATCTGCAAAATGAGAGTAGTCATAATATTCACCTCACAGTTTTATTGTGAATATTGAGTTAAAATGCTTAGAATAAGGACTGGCATGTAAGAAGCACTAAGGATTGGCTAATATCAATATCAATAATAATATAATATCAACATCAATAATAATACGGAATGATATGCTTATTAAATTTAGTAAAGAGCAGAGATTGGAAGAAACAATGACATTGTGAGATATAAACTCACACTAACAAGATAATATTTAAGACAGAGAGATATGAAGTTCCATCCACAAAAGTTGACTGGATTATAGTTAACTTCCATCTCAAAATGAGCCGTTTATTCATTGGTCCTTTAATACCAACCAGGTACTACCCACAGTGTAAAGTGCTGTAAAGAGAAAGAGTGAGAGCAAAAAAAGAGAAAGAGTGAGAGCAAAAGGGAGATTCAACCTGAGGCCACATCAGTGGGATTAATGGGAATATATGCTCCAAACCAAGTAATCTGCTGCCCTGGTTAACCACGTCTTGAATATTGGATTCAATTCTAGCTAGTACATTGTAACAGAGACGCTGGCAAACTGCCAAGTGTCCACAGACTATCAGTCGGTGTGGTGAGGGATTCCTAACCATGACTTGTAAGAGAGTGTCAAAAAAATCAGGGATGTGTGAACTGGAAAGAGTAGAGGTAGAAAGACTAACAATAAATTTACTGGAACGGTCTAAGTGTATGGCTATTGTCCCAGCATAATTACAATTTGTGTTGTATTTCACTTTCAGAAGTACCCTAGTTTGACAATAAAAATATGATCTCTGTAATGATGGCTTCCAAACATTCAGAGAGGATGAATTATACTTATTTCTCAGCCAATTTCATATTTGCATGTGGTGACAATGTAACTGGAAGTATCATATGCAAACAAGATGGACTTATTGGCTCACATAACCAAATGGTGGGAAAGTCAGAAAAAGCACTAGCCATAGTGAGAACAGGACCAGGGTGTTTCCCTCTCTCTCTCTCTTTCTCTCTCTCTCTTTCTCCCTCTCTCTCTTTCTCCCCCTCCCACCCCAACTTGCTTTTGTAACAAACTTGATATTCTCTTACTGCTGTATGTTTCTTTGGACTGTCATTCATCAAGCTTAGGAACCAGAGAGAAAAGTAGGCTCTTTACTGTCAGCTAAGCTTGAAAAATACTTGCAAAGGACTTTACTTCCCTGGGCTTGGGGTCATGCACAAGGTGAGGGGTAGGATGTGGAGGCATGCCAGGTAGATCAAAAGAATAACTACTATAAGCTGCTATCCGCCAAGCAAAGAAACGGAAATACAGAGTTCTACCCTCATGCAACCACAGGGGCTGCCTTATGAAGATGAGTTGCTGACAATTAAAGGCATTTAATTAGCCACTGGGTGACATGTATAGAAGGATTCATGTTTGGAATTAAAGGTTTTTTTTTTTTTTTAAATTTTTAGGCAATACCAAGATGCTTTACTCTCACAAACTTCTCTTATATTTTTTGCACAATTAATTACAAAGAATTCAAGTTCCAAGTGTGAAAACATGAAATAATCACCACTTTAGGAATTGCGCTGCATCCCAAGGGACCCAAGGATTGCTACAAAAGTATTCAAATTGGCCCAATTAAGCTACATAATGAATTTAGACAGTGTTCTCAAAGGCCACTTTGTGTTCTGCTGTACTGTGATTCCATAAAACCAATCATGGCAAAGGTGGGGGCATTTGCTTCTGTGCTGCTCAGTGTAACTCAAACTATTTGAAAATCACACTGAGTCTCTGAACACAAGAATCTTCTTGACCAGCAATGATAGGAGCTGTCATCAAGGAATAAAGATGTTAATTGAAGATTTAATGAGATCTCTCTCCAAAATTTGATTAGTCTGTTCTCAAAAATTGTGAAGCAGGGAGATGCTATAAGAATCTTTAGTACTGTGGGTTCTAGGGTTGTCCTAACAAAGTGCCACAGAGCGTGTGGTTTAAACGTCAGTAATTGATTTCCTCACAGTTCCAGAGGCTGAAAATCTAAGATCAAAGTGTCAGTCAGGCTGGTTTCTTCTGAGGCCTCCCTCTTTGGCTTGCAGATGGCCGTCTTCTCTCTGTGTCCTCACTTCGTCTTCTCTCTGTGCATGTTTTTGTCCTCATCTCCTCTTCTTTTATTTTTTTTTCCAATGGAGTCTTGCACTGTCACCTGGGCTGGAGTGCAATGGCACGATCTCAGCTCACTGCAACCTCTGCTTCCCGGGTTCACATGATTCTCCTCCCTCAGCCTCCAAAGTAGCTGGGATTACAGGTAGGAGCCACCATGTGGGTTAATTTTTTTTTGTATTTTTAGTAGAGACGGGGTTTCACTGTGTTGGCCAGACTGGTCTTGAACTCCTGACTTTGTGATCCCCCTGATTTGGCCTCCCAAAGTGCTGAGATTACAGGCCTAAGCCACTGTGCCCGGTCTCATCTCCTCTTCTTTTTTTTTTTTTTTTTTGAGACAGAGTCTCACTCTGTCGCCAGGTACCAGGCTGGAGTGCAGTGGCACGATCTCGGCTCACTGCAACCTCCACCTCCCGTATTCAAGCAATTCTCCTGTCTCAGCCTCCCGAGTAGCTGGGGCTACAGGCGCACACCACCACACCCAGCTGATTTTTGTATTTTTAGTAGAGATGGGGTTTCACCATGCTGGCCAGGATGGTCTCGATCTCTTGACCTTGTGATCCGCCTGCCTCGGCCTCCCAAAGTGCTGGGATTACAGGTTTGAGCCACCGCGCCCGGCCTCATCTCCTCTTCTTAAAGGGACACCAGTCAGATTAAATTAGGGTGAACCCTCATGATCTCATTTTAACATAATCACCCAATTAAACAGTCTCCAAATACAGTCACATTCTGAGGTACTGGGGATGAAGAGTTCAACATATCAGCATTGGGGGGACATTATTCAGCCCAGAGGACGTGCTCACAACTTTGTCAGAAGTTCTTCCTCAGCGTTCATTTCTATTTCTTCTCCTTTGCTTTGAGTTCATTTTGTTTCTTCTCCCACCTTCAGTAGAGATGGAGAATTGATTACTATACCCCAAACAATAACCTTTCAGCAGTTTGTATGAGATGATTCCCTTCCTTAGCCATCTCTTTTATTCCTTTGCTTTTTTTTTTTAAAATGCATCTGACCTTCCAGTTTCAATAATTACTTTACGGTTCTCAAGTGTTGCATTTCTGTTGCCCGTGCCCAAGATTGGGCTTGTTTCTAAGCTGCATTACAGCTTCCATACTCCTCTCATGGTTCAGTGTGACTCTTTTGTCTATTCTGTTGTTCTCTGTCTTATTGATTTTGAACTCTTCTGCCTAAAAGGACCTCACTACACTTTGAATGATATATTGTTGTTAAGCTTCTTCTGCGATCTGTCATGGTAATTTTGAATTTTATCTCAGTTGAATGAGGAGATATCCTTTCATCCATAAAACATGAATCACTCCGTGAGGTTGCTGCTGTCACCCAAACTCGACACAAGTGGACATTGAGATGCAGGAGGCCTCCTTATTGGGAAGAAATGTGTTCACAACAATTCCATAGTTTCTGAATATTAGACGCTGGGATAAATACATTCTCTTTAGATGACAGCCCACACTCTTTCTAAGAAGGCAATGCTCACCTTGTTACCGTTTAGGCCATAATACTTTAAAGCTATGAGTGCTGCAAAACAGCCAGATTTCAATGAAAGGGAAATCACGACAATGCCGTGAATGACTGACTCAATCAGTAGACACTTGTTGGGCATCAGGGCAAGATATTGCACTAGGTCCCTCAAGGGATACTAATTTGAAGGCATAGTCCCCACAAAAGTTCTCCTAGTAACGACACAGAGAGAAGACGGCCATCTGCAAGCCAAAGAGGGAGGCCTCAGAAGAAACCAGCCTGACTGACACTTTGATCTTAGATTCTCAGCCACTGGAATTGTGAGGAAATCAATTACTGATGTTTAAGCCACACACTCTATGGCACTTTGTTAGGACAACCCTGGAGCCCAAAATACTAAAGATTCTTGTAGCATCTCCCTGCTTTGCAATTTTAAGGTCCCACACATAGAAGACGACAAACCTTGGGTTTCTAACAGTGTGCCTGAGCTTAAGTTGCAGACATCATAACCTTTCCACTCCATCTTTCGGTATCAGTGCCTCCTCCTCACCATTTCATCTTCCAGCCACTCCCCCAGGCTCTCACAATTAATAACCTGAAGTCATCTTTCTTCTCTCTCGCTTGCCATATCTGATCAGTCATCAAGTCCTGTTGATTTTCTCTTAACACTTTTATTTTGCATCCTGTTCCATTTATTGCCAACATCAAGTTCAGGTCCTTTCTGTTTTACCTGTTGCATATTTGTCTTCCTTCCAATTTGTCTCTTAATTTGCCCCTCTCTTCACTAATTCACTTAGGCTTCTAAAACACCTTCTCATCCCGAGGGTCTCCCTCTCCCATCTGTCCCTGCATTCCTGTTACCTGATGAGGTATTAAAGACTGAATTGTGTCCCAACCCAAATTTATGTTGTAGCTGTAATCCCCAATGTGACTATATCTGGAGATATGACCTTTAATGAGGTAATTAAGACTAAATGATGTCATTAGGGTGATGCCCTAATTTAATATGACTGGTGTCTTTACAAGAAGAAAGAGAAAGACTAGGAATATGCATGCATAGAGATGTACTGTGAGGATACAGAGAGAAAGTGGCCATCTGCAAGCTAAGGAGAGAGGCCACAGGAGAAACCAAGCCTGCTGACACCTTGACCTTGAACTTACAGCCTTCAGAACTGTGAGAAATAAATTTCTATTGCTTAACCCAAGGGCCGTTGTGTTTGTCATGGTAGTCAGAGCAGACTAATATAAGAAGGAAGTATAAATTCCTCATCTGGAAAATCCAGCCCCTCAACAATTCAACCCAATTCATAAAAGTCCTTCTCATTCCCATGAGACTCCTCAACACTTAGTTCTCTTTCTTCTCCAGGCTTTTGTTTCTTTCTGGGAGGGCCTTCTCTCACCTTTTCACGTTTGTAGGTTCTACTTTAGGAATGAGGTCCAATCTTACTCCTGTTTCCTTACTAGGCTGTAAACCTTTTGTGGGGTCTATGCCTTCAAATTTGTATCCCTTGAGGGACCTTGTGCAATATCTTGCCCTGATGCCCAACAAGTGTCTACTGATTGAGTCAGTCATTCATGGCATTGTCGTGATTTCTCTTTCATTGAAATCTTTCTGTTTTGCAGCACTCATAGCTTTAAAGAATTATGGCCTGAATGATAACAACGTGAGCATTGCCTTCTTAGAAAGAGTGTGGGCTGTCATCTAAAGAGAATTTATTTATCCCAGTGCCTAATATTCAGAAACTATGGAATTGTCGTGAACACATTTCTTCCCAATAATGAGCCTTTCTGCTATAGTGTGTATATACAAGTGTCCACATGTGCATACATGTGTGCATACACACGTGCATGTGTGCGTGCATGCGCGCACGCACACACACAAACACGGCTGCCTCTTGCAACACAATGACAGGAGACAATCAACCACAATCCCCTTAAATGACAATTCTAGGGTGGCCTGTGGTACTCTTCCCTCATTTTTTGCTCTGTTGGCCCTGAAACATTTAGTTTGTGGAAGAATATTGTTTTGGGAAAGAGGAAAGAAATCTTTTTCTTTTTTTTTCTTTTAATTTTAGGGTTAAGGCTGGGCGCGGTGGGTAATGCCTGTAATCCCAGCACTTTGGGAGGCTGAGGTGGGTGGATCACCTGAGGTCTGGAGTTCGAGACCAGCCTGACCAACATAGAGAAATCCATCTCTACTAAAAATACAAAATTAGCCGGGCATGGTGGCACATGCCTATATCTCAGCTACTTGGGAGGATGAAGCAGGAGAATCCCCTGAATCTGGGAGGAGGTTGCAGTGAGCCGAGGTCGTGCCATTGCACTCCAGCCTGGGCAATAAGAGTTTGAAAAAAAAAAAATGGTTAAATGGGTAAGCACTCTTGTCACTTTGTCTCTCCCGGTTCTTTGATGTTAAAGGTTGGGAATGAAGCCCCACTTCCTCCTTTCTTTTTCCAGTTAAAACCCTGAAGGCGTACTCCTCAGTGGCTCTGAGGTATGTGTAGTTAAGGAAGTTGTTTAGAAGCCTGTTAAGTCTTTCCTCAAAGGCAGTGAATAAAATGTACTTTCCACCTCTCAGCTGTAACAAAGAAACCTGCCATTAACATAGGAAAGCCTCTTGTTTGCATTTTTTAACAGTTGACATTTGTACCTTTTGGAGAAAAGTGAAGGGCATCTCATTGCTTCCTTGTTTAAATCAGCCTGGAAATAATCGGGATGATAGGGAAGCAGGGCTAATTTCCTTTGTCTCTTATTCAACAGATAATGGTGGTCTGTGTGGGGTGCTAAAGGCCAGGCAACCGCGGTGACCCGGAGATGACTTCATTCTTCCGAGGTTTATCAAAGGCTCCTGTCAGTCAAACTCATGCTGGGAGGCTGGGGAATGGCCATCTGGCTTGCCGTTCTTCAGGGAAGAGAGAGGAGAGCGGGGAGATGAAAAATCTCACTGTCAGCTCTGAGCCAGGTGGAAGGGTGATGCATTTGGAGTGGGTTTAGCCCCTCCTGTGCACACACGCATAAGGCAAATGAACGTGAGGCTCTCTGTGAGAGACAGAGACAGAGATACTGGGAAGAGCAGGAGAGATGGGAAGAGTGAGATGGAGACTTTTGTTTAAGGCAGCGTGATCATCTTGAATTGATTTTAAGTGGAAAGACTGAAGGTCACTCATGCTGCTAACCATGCAGAGAAACCTCTGAATTGTTTCCCTGGCTGTGGTGAAGAAGGGGAGTAAGTGGCTCCCAGGAGGGAGCTGATTTAATTTAAAGCACAGTGTTTCTGTTCTGAAGCCAGAATTCTTTCATCCTAGCCATCTTGATTACAAGCACTAACAAGGTATTACAAGAGGCACTACCAGGAAATTTTCCCCTCTCCCTTCACTGCTAGTCAACTGCTAGTGAACTGGGGCTACACAGCAGGGTCTCCCCACAAGGCAGCTCAAAAAGCCATCGCTTCCGGGAGGCTGCCTCCTCAAGCCACCCTGATTTGAGTTCCCTTTTAATGTGGGAGTTCCTACCAGTAGTTGCAATTTACACAGCCCTGGGAAACACAACTTTCTTTGTTTTTTTCTTACATTTGCCTTTCTTTTTCATTTTTGAAATTGATACATAATATTTGTATGTATTTATGGAGTTACATTTGGTTACATGAATTCAATGTGTAATGAGCAAGTCAGGGTATTTGGGGTATCTATTACCTTGAGTATTTATCATTTCTATGTGGTGGGAACATTTCAAATCCTCTTTTGTCGCTAACTGAAAACTTATAATAAGTTGTCAACTATCAAACATTATACTTATTCCTTCTGTCTAACAGTACATTTATGCCAATTAACCAACCTCTCTTCATCCCACCCCCGACCTCCCCACACCCTTCCAGAGCTAGCCCCATGATATCAACTTTTTAGGCTTCCACATACGAGTGAGAACATGTGACATTTGTCTTTCTGTGCCTGGCTTATTTCACTTAACACATTTTTGCCCCCTGGACATTGTAAGTATTGAAGCAAGGATGCTTCAACACTTTGAAGATCTGTAAGGAAAGAGCCTTCTTTTTCTTCCTTTCTTCCTTTTGATTTTGATAAAACACAAAATGTGCCGTGTTATCCATTTTTAGGTATACAGTTTAGACCTTTTTTTTTTGAGATGGAGTCTTGCTCTTGTTGCCCAGGCTGGATTGCAATGGCACGATCTTGGATCACTGCAACCTCCACCTCCCAAGTTCAAGCAATTCTCCTGCCTCAGCCTCCCTAGTAGCTGGGATTACAGGTGTCTGCCACCATGGCCAGCTAATTTTTTTTTATTTTTAGTAGAGATGGGGTTTCACCATGGTGGCCAGGCTGGTCTCGATCTCCTGACCTCGTGATCTGCCCACTTTGGCCTCCCAAAGTGCTGGGATTACAGGCGTGAGCCATCACGCCTGGCCCAGTTTAGACCCTATTAAGTACATTCACATTTTGAGTAACCATTACCATCGTCCATTTTCAGAACATTTTTCATCATCCTCAACTGAAACTCTGTTTCACTAAACAATACCCACTGAACCCCCAACCCCCATCCCAGACCCTGGCAACTACCCTTCTACTCTTTGCTTCTATGAATTGGACTCCTGTAGTACCTCATTTAGGAGGGGTCATACAGTAATTATCTTTCTGTGACTGGTTTGTTTTACTGTGCATAATGTCCTCAAGGTTCATCTATGTTGTAGCATGTGCTGGAATATTCCATTGCATGTATATGCATGTTTTTGATCCACTCATCCATCAGTGGGCATCTGGGTTGATTCCACAGAGGTTTTCTTTTCAATTATGCTCTTCTATCTTTTTCTTCCAGGGCCTAATGTCAAATGAGGCCAATGCACTGGAAATACTGGTTTCTTGTACACATTAATAAAAGGAGAAAAAAAGGAATCACTGGGCCAGTAATTTAGTTGCTCTTAACACAAGTTTCTCATCCCATTCTATAGTCCACTGCCCTGTCAGAAAAACCTGGTTATAATTCTGGTTGGTTTTCTGGCTACTTAAAGTGGAGAGAGGCTTTCATTCAAAAAGAGCGTGGAAGAAAACTAAGAGATAGGATAAAGAGGGATTATTCTTACTCTGTTGAAAAAAAACAAAAACAAAAACCAAAAAACCACTTTTCTTATTTAGTTCATTCTCACATGGCTATAAAGAACTACCTGAGACAGGGCAATTTATAACGAGAAGAGGCTTAAGTAACTCACAGTTCTGCAGGCGGTACAGGAAGCATGGCTGGAAGGCCTTGGGAAACTTACAATCGTGGCGGAAGGACACAGGGGAAGCCAGCATGTTTTCACATGGCAGCAGGAGAGAGAGAGCGCAAAGGGGGAAGTGCCATATACTCGTAAACCATCTGATCTGGTGAGAACTCACTACCATGAGAACAGCAAAGGGGAAATCTGCCCCCATGATCCAATCTCCTCCCACCAGCTCCCTCCCCTGACACTGGGAATTACAACTGTAAATGAGATTTGGGTGGGGACACAGAGCAAAACAGTATCATCCTTATGGAAGAAACTTCTAAAATGTACAACAATAGAAAGACTAGTTTGATGAACTTCCTATAAACTGCTCAGCCAGCATAATCAGTCATCAACACATGACTAATATTTTGTCATTCCTGCCTTACAGGTATCTCCACTTCCCTGGCTTATTTTTAATTTCATTTAGTTTTTTATTTTGAAAAGTATAAACCTATGAAAAGATTGTCCCAAAAAAGTATGAAGAACAACCATATGCCATTCTCTCACCTAGAATATCAACGCTAACAATTTAACACCTTTGTTCTATGTTCATCACCTGTCTGTCTATTATCTATTTATCTAGCATCTATTTTTAAATTTTTTTCTTAAACCATTTCAAAGTTGGTTGTCTACATGATGACACTTCATCTATTAAAACTTCAGCATCTATCCAAGAACAAAGACATTCTCATACAACACCAAAATACAATTATCATACCCAGGATATTCAAAATAGTTACAACATCATTATCTAATGAACAATCAGCTGGGCGAGGTGGCTCATGCCTTTAATCCCAGCACTTTGGGAGGCCAAGGTCAGCAGATCACCTGAGGTCAGAAGTTTGAGACCAGCCTGACCAATATGGCAAAACCCCATCTCTACTAAAAATACAAAAATTAGCCGGGCATGGTGGTGCACGCCTGTAATCCCAGCTACTCAGGAGGCTGAGGCAGGAGAATTGCCTAAACCCAGGAGGCGGAGGTTATAGTGAGTCAAGATGGTGCCATTGCATTCCAGCCTGTGCGACAAGAGTTAAACTCTGTTTAAAAAAAATAAAAAAAAGAAACCAAAAAAAAAAAAAAAACAAGAAAAACTAAACAAAACAACAACAACATTCAGTTTTCCCTAGTTGTCCCTATAAAGGCCATTAGAGCTTTCTTCTTTTCTTTTCCATTAGCAGACACTATCAGGGATTAAGCATAACATTTAGTTGTCATTTCTCTTTAGTCTCCCTTAGACTCCCAGGCCCTTTTTGTCTTTGATGCCATCAGTGGTATTGGGATGGAGATCTGGGAAATATTTAGTTTAGTTTTTCAGATGGCAAAGAAAACGATTATGGTTTTTTTCTGAATCTGATGTTAGCATGGACTAATAAATATTAAGCGACCATTCTATTAATGCTTATTAAATATTTGCTAAATGAGCATTCTATTAAAAATGTTCATTGTTGTTATAGATAGATAACTAGGAAGTTGAGAATGTCTAAAATGTTCCAGCTGTTTGACACCCAAAATCTCCTGAGGAATTTGGAAAGAGCAGGAATAAAACATTAACTAGTTCAAGTAAATTAGTCATACATTAGAGAAGCATTACACTTCTGTATTTTGAACTATTCCCAAAAGAAGGGCAGGGTTGCCTTCTGTCCCTGCCACTACATATAATTGGCTCATTCTTGTGTGAGTATAATATGTTTATTAATATCCACTAGTTAAACCTTGCGAAACACCAAAAGTCAGAATATTTCTCATTTATATGTGAAGGAACTGAGCACAGGGACATCTAAGGTATAAAATACTCAGATGGTGAGCCAGGTACGGCGGCTCATGCCTGTAATCCCGGCACTTTGGGAGGCTGAGGTGGGTGGATCACCTGAGGTCAGGAGTTCGAGACCAGCCTGGCCAATGTGGTGAAACCCCGTCTCTACTAAAAATACAAAAATTAGCCTGTCATAGTGGCACATGCCTGTAGTCCCAGCTACTCGGGAGGCTGAGGTAGGAGAATCCCTTGAACCTGGGAAGTGGAGGTTGCAGTGAGCCAAGATGGCACCATTGCACTGGGCAACAAGAGTGAAACTGTGAAACTCTGTCTCAGAAAAACAAACAAAAAGATACTCAGATGGTAAAAGTGTCCCTGGTTTATTGAAGACATCCCAGGGCCACACAATCTACTTGAGGTTACTTTGGTAGAAAGTATTTGTCATTATGTTAATATGCCCAAACTCAATGAGAATACAACATGGTTCCCAATTATTTATTCTGGATAGCTAAAGCTAGTTAGCTGTCTGAATATAGTAGAATCCTGTTATAGAAAAATGTATTATTTTTGTATATATTATATTTACAATTTTTAATCTACCTTATTTTTAGAGGAGTTTTAGGTTCCCAGCAAAATTGAGAGAAAAATGTAGAGATTTCCCTTATACCCCTGCCCCCACACATGCTTAGCCTCCCCTGTTATCAGCATTCTTATCAGAGAGGTACGTTTGTTTCAACTGAGGAACCTACATTGACACATCATGATTACCTGAAACCCATAGTTTACATTAGGTATGACTCTTGGTGTTGAACATTCTCTGTATGAATGTATGCACCAGTTTACAGTGACATGTGTCTACCATGACTGTCATATGGAAGAGTTTCACTTGTCTAAAAATCCTGTGTTCTGCCTATTCAGTATGTTATCATTTTTAAGGGTTAAAAATATCATTCTGTTAAAATGCTCACTGAGGCCTTCATAATATCCAAGTAAACTTTTTTTTTTTTTTTTTTTTTGAGATGGAGTACTTGCACTGTTGTTGCCAGGCTGGAGTGCAGTGGCGTGATCTCGGCTCACTACAACTTCCACCTCCCGGATTCAAGCGATTCTCCTGCCTCAGCCTCCTGAGTAGCTGGGACTACTGGCGCTTGCCACCACCCCCAGCTAATTTTTGTATTTTTATTGGAGACAGGGTTTCACCATGTTGGCCAGGAGGTCTCAATCTCCTGACCTCATGATCTGCCCACCTCAGCCTCCCAAAGTGCTGAAATTACAGATGTGAGCCACCGCACCTGGTCAGAAATATCATTCTATTAAAACACTCACTTAGGCCTTCATAGAGTCAAGTAAACTTTAAGAAACTATCTAGAAAGAGAATGAATGGAAGGAAAAATGTACATATCAGTTGGAGCAGAGACTTACCTTCTCTAATGTAATGGGCAATGCCATCTTGATCCTTCATCTTCACAGTTTAATCAAATAATAAGATAATTAAGCCTGTAATACTTTTAGGAAAAAGTCAGACATTTAAAAATTTTATCTGTCCCATTTATATTGGTTAGCTTTTGGGGAACCAAAAAGAAAAAATATGTTTTGTTCAAATTTGGTTTTACTTAATTGATCAGAAAGGTCTTTCTGGGTCTTGTCAGGTGAAATATTAAAACAAAGCAAAAAAAAAATCCTATTATTAAAAAATTCCTTCTACCACATGTGAAGTGTTACCCTAAAGGACTCCTATATGTGGTAGCCAGTGTTTTAGACAAGCACCTGTGGACTCTTGTCCCCATGCCACCTGAACTCAGTGGCTTTAAAAGCAGGCAATACATGGCCAGTCTGTGGAACACCGAGGTCACAGAGGCAACATCAAACAGTGCAGGCAAAGAAAACCAGGTGGCCAGAGGCAAGCGCAAGAGGTCATCTTCCCATGAGCCATCAGGATGCCCTGGCTTGCAGAAGGGCAGACGCAGGAACAGTGCTGGACCAGTGAGAGGATGAGATCAAGAGAGAGTGTGAACTGAGTTATTTACAAAGATCATCTACTTGGATAACTTTCTGGGTTTAAAAAAAAATTATTTTAAAAAGATTTGCTTAAATAAGCCATGAATTTGTTTTTAAAAAAATCCTTAGTGAAATTAAATTTAAAAGAGTTTAACTGAGAAAAGAATGATTTGTGAATTGGGCAGCCTGTGAACCAGGTTCAGACTCTGGGGCTGCCCCATGGTCAGTGAAGACTTATGGACAGAAAAAGGAAAGTGATATATGGAAAACATAAGTCAGACACAGAAACAGCTAGGTTGCTTCCAGCTCAGCCTTGGCCTTATTTGAACAGGGTTTGAAAAGTTGGCCAACTTTGGCCAAAACTTGGTGATTAGCACAAGAATAGATTACAGTCTGTTTATACATCCAGGTAGGTTACAGTTCACTGTGTATGAAGAAACCTTTATGCCAAATTTGAAATATGTAAGGAGACAACTTTAGGCTAAACTTAATTTAATTTTATTTTATATGTGCTTTGACCTTACATTGTCAGTGTCTCTGTCCATATGCCTTTTAGAAAGCTCATGGAAAAGAGAATAGTTACCTTAATTCCACTTGAAGTTCCCTGGAAAATCAAAATAGTTTTCCATACTGTTTTCTTTGACTTAACTACATTTTATAGGCTTCTAGGATTAATTTCAAGTCACATGGAACAAAATGTCTTTATATTTATGTTGGTTTGGTTGACCTATTTCCTAGGAGAAAGTGGGTTAGGATGAGCTGGGTATTTGGGAAATATAGGAAATAGTGGGGAAGGTCAATTGCCCCAAGGAGCTGGGAGTCCAGTCTCTACATTGACCATTCCTGGTTCTGGATTGTTTGGCTCCTGGCAGTGCTACAGCTGAGTGAATCCCAGAGACACACCTATAGCCCATTAGTCTATGTAAGCATATGTCTTTCACTCCCCACCCACAGAAAACCCAAAGGCAAATTTATTTCTTCATGATTTATTTTTCTTCCACAATAAAAATGTTTCTGTCCTGCTCTCATTCTTTCTCATCTAGATATTCCACTTATTGCACTCGAAAACAGTAGCAGTAAATAATGATTGAATGACTGATTTCCAATAAGGTTCTGATAGTCTAGCAATGAATTCATGCTTATATCTTCATAAATTTTTAATTGCAATAGAACTGTAGGAGATAATGCATCACAATTTAAAGACAGTGTGGTTTAGCAGTGGGAATAAAGAAGGGAAATATTGTGTAAAGCAGTTACTTACACACTGAGGAACTCAAAACATACTAAGTAGCTGCTATAGGGGTCCCAGTTACATGCTTTTCTAGTGCCAAGTTGGATCTTAGAGACTAAGGCCAAGTTCAACAGAAGGAGGGATGTGTGTTTAGCTGTGCAGGTTGGAGCCATGAATGTGGAATGTGATGCAAAGGTCATTATCATAGTCTTCCCAGGCAGCAGCCACCTTCCAGTTTGTTCCTGAGCATCCTCTCCTTAACATTACTTTGAGGACCATGGCTCATTATCACTAATGGTGGGGATGAGAGGATAATCAGCCTAATTGACCCATTATGATCCTGAGATCATGTCCCAAGGGAGATCTAGGGCTCAATACTCTATTATAACTGGGGTTTAGTTGTCATTGGGATAGATAGCATGGAGCTAGGCAGAGGCTGAGGGTCTAAACATGGCAGCACATGATGGCAAGAGCAGGCAGGTAGGAAGGTGAGCTTACACCTAAGTCTGAAACATCAAGGCGTAGCAAGAAGGCAGGTATCATTGTACAAGGTCCAGTTCAAACCCAAGCTCTTAGAGAAATCAATAGTTAGGCCCTGAGGGCAGATTCCTAAAAGAAGTATCATAAATTCAGTAATTAGGAGACTGGATAAAAATCACTGTAAGACCTAGAAAAAAAGGTAGGAACCCAATTTTAGAAAATTTCACATTGGTCAGCAACTGCCCTACAACACCTCACCTTTTGCTCTCTTTGAGACAAGATCAGTCCTGGAGTTTGGAAGGGTGTGTGTGTGTGTATGTGTGTGTGCATGCGTGCATGCCTGTAGTTAAACAATCTCAGTTATTGTGTTAGAAGGAAGGAGGATGGGTATGATAGGGATACAGGCATCTTTTACCAAACCCAACGGAAATTGTGCCCTCTGTCCAGTTTCGGAGACAGCACCTGGCTTTGCAGTATCTCTGAAATCATCCCTAATGCATGAGAAAGGCATTCTGTGTTATAGTCCTTCTATAATAAGCGAGGCCCCTGACCTCAGGTCCCCTGAGTCCCTCTTCTGTAATGGATGTTTAAGGGACTTTTTGGAGTCTAATAAAATGGCCTCATCAGATGAATCTGCCTTCTGTAATTCAGGGAAGAGGCTTTTCATTACCCGTCTTTTCTGTGAGTTGATCCTGCCAGCCTCATGAGAGGCAAATCCTGTGAGGCGGAAAGGATCTAGGGAATCAGCAGTTGCCTTGGTTCCCAAG
Source organism: Cacajao melanocephalus (assembly GCA_963573385.1). NCBI lineage: Eukaryota > Metazoa > Chordata > Mammalia > Primates > Pitheciidae > Cacajao > Cacajao melanocephalus. The sequence continues at coordinate 52,476 of CAUYLG010003949.1, forward strand.
AAATGTCTCCACCCTTCAGTTGGTTCTGAAAGTAACAGTCTGTTTCACTTGAAAAGGGAATGCATGCTGAGTTCTCTTCTCAGCTTATAAATTATGCTGTATTAACACTGGCAACAGTTTCATTTTTGCTGTGTAAACATGAGGCAGCACAGAATGGAAAGAGGGTTGGAAGGACTGGCTGCCAGGCCACAGCAGAGACTCGTGAGCAGCTCTTTGAATGCTGGATGGTGTTCACGCTAGCTTTAAGGGGAGGGGGGCCTCCCCCAACACCTGTCTCTAGCAGTCAGGCTTTTTTGATTATGAGTACCTCTGCCGCGGGAGTTGGCTTTGCGTATTAACTACATGGTTAAATAAATGCTGTGATTCCAGAAACGCTGAGAAAGGTGCCTCTACTCAGAACCAGTCCAAGGAGTGCTCACTGTGTCTGAGATTCTATTGTAAATTCATTTGTGGGTGTTATAATTTGATTTTGAGAGTTCTATGATCAATCATAAACACTGTATAGAGAGGTTCATATATTCGTTTCCCTAACCTTTTTATTGACCAAGCAAACATAGATGTTCTGTTGTATACAAGGTGTGTTGGCTCCTACTTAAGGTTTCCATTGCCATTATTGGTCATAAAGAACTCAGCCTGAACAAATTTATCAGTGATTCCCCCAAGCTCACTTAAGAAGAGCAACTCAGAGGAGCTACATTTCAAGTGAGAATTGGGGTGCAGGGAAGATCACATAGCAGAATATATATTTAGAGTGGACAGACCCAATTAGGACCTAGACCAAAATGCTGAGCAGCCCAGGGACAGAGTGAGGGCAGTGATCACAGTGTGGGCTAAAGAGAAGGGTTGGATGTGTCGCAAGGGAGGAAGGGGAAGTAGAGGATGTAAACATGAAAGAAAATAACAACAGAAACCTTATTCAGCTGCACAGATTTGTGTTCAAGCCCATTTTACAGACTTGCACTTATAGAGCAAGAAGGCCCTTTGAAACAAAGGAAGGACTTCTAAACATGAACATTCACCATATTAAAATCCATTTTAAGGCTCAGAATACTTCTTTAGAATTGGAAAAGTGAAAAATACCAGTTTAAATGCCTACCTGAAATGTGAGGTTTTTTAGAAGTTCCCCTAGGGCAGTCTTTTTCATTCTTTTTAATAGGTGGGACATTGTATCAATTATGATAGTTCTTACTACCGGTAACTGAAAATCCAACTGAAACAGGCTTATACAAAAGGGAAGGTATTATATAAGAAGACTTCCAAATGTAGGGCAAGCTTCAGGGTTGACTAAGTCAACTGTTTGATAAATTCTGCAAGGGACCAGTTCTTACTGTCTCTATACTAACAATGCCAGTGTAATTTTATCCCAAGAATGATTCCCCCAGTAGTCATCAGATGGCTACAAGGGCATGCAGGGGTGCAACTCTTCCTTGTTCACATGTGGAGAGAGAAAGAATTTCTCTCCTAACAGAACTAATTTCCGTTCTTGAGGTCTCAATGGGTCAACCAGGTTCAAATGTCTACAGGGGCATGGCATCTGCTGATTGGCTTCTGCCTGAGCTCCTGAACCAATCAGCAAAAGGAACAATGAGTTCACATAATTGACTTAAGGACTGAAATAAACTCCTCATCATGCAGGATGAGAGATTAGTAAAGCATGGGTTGGAATGGCTTAGGAAGTCAACCACCATGTCTGCACCCTCATTAGTGAAGTTCCTATGATTGAGGTAGGAGTGGAGGGCATAGAACGCCCCCTTCCCTCCACTCACACCTCTGCCTTACATTTCTCTTTTCCCTTCAAACATTACTTTTGGGGAACTTGGGAATTATAATTTGAAAACCCCTGTCAGAGCAAGGACAGCATTGACCCAAGAAGTTATGTGGGTGTGAAGACTGAGTAACTCAGTCTTCTCCAAGAACTTAGCAATTCTGAGCTTATGTCAAAGTCTTAGTTACCAGAAGCTCTTTCCCTTTTAGTCTGTCATATAAACTTTCTCAGCTGCAAAAGAAAAAGTAACCCAGCATAATTGGAAGAAGATTGGAAGATTAGAAGTTCCAACCAAAAACAAAAACAAACAAAAACAACTCTGAATTCCCTGAATTATCATTTCTTTTTTTTAAAAAAGTTGCATAATAATCCAGAATAAGATCAGGTGCAGTGGCTCATGCCTGTAATCCCAGCACTTTGGGAAGCCAAGGCGGGCAGATCACTTGAGGTCAGGAGTTTGAGACCAGCCTGGCCAACATGGCAAAACCCCATCTCTACTAAGAATACAAAAATTAGCTGGGCATGATGGTGCATGCCTATAATCCCAGCATCTCAGGAGGCTGAGGCACGAGAATCCCTTGAACCTGGGAAGTGGAGGCTGCAATGAGCTGACATTGTGCCACTGAACTCCAGCTTGGGTAACAGAGTTAGGCTCTATCTCAAAAAGCAACAAAAACAATAGTAATAATAATACAAAATAAAATCTTACATACATCCAAGAATATTCTATTTTTATCTGCAGTATTGGAAAGCTTTTTAGTTTGATATTTTAAAATATTTAAATTTGTCAAAGGGATTAAAGAAGAAAAAACAACTTTGGGGTAAATTCTGGCATACTTTTTTAAAGTAATTTTATTTTAAAAAGTAGTTTTATTTCTTTGAAATCATGTTTTAAGCACAATTGTGGTTCTCAGCATCCAAACACACAGGTATGGGTGGCTGCAGTGAGCACCAGCTAACCCAACAAGTATCATCAAACCCATCCCAGGAGATTGGGAACTAAATACTGATCTTGCCTTGCTGAGAGTCACAGCAGGGAACTTACTTTTTGGTAAGTTCCATGTAATACAAACATTGAAAATGATTAGGTTTGGCCATTTCGCTGGCCAAATAGATTTTCTTTATGGAGATTTCTTTTGCTTTACTTCTTGAGAAATCGCTCAGGAGTTGTTTTGGGTGGCTATTAAGATGAATTAGAGCGCTTATTGTCTATTTTAATGCCACGATTTAATACTGTTATTTTCCTGCCTATATATCCTATGTGTAGGACCCTACAATAGTGTTTTCCCTAGACTACCCATTGTCAGAATGTATAAAAATAAGCCAATAGTACTGCAGACCATTCTTCTCAGCTCTGAAATGCGTTCCATGCCCTTATTCCTGTCACTAGAGGTTGAACCTGCATCAACCTTATCCAGGCTTTCTTACCAGTTTGCTTCCAGGTAACAAGGGGAAGCTCTAGTGGGAGATTGAAGCACAAGAGGGAAGGAGTCGTTAGATGATTTTCCTATTTCTTTTCTGCGCAGCAGGGTGCCTGCTGTGACTCATTAGTGGCTTCAGCTCCCACTAGCTGGTTCCTTTCTTCAAATTGCCAGGCAGGCTTACCATAGTTCCAGCTTCTACCAAGTGAGCTATTTGGAGGCAAATTCTAATGGACTTGGTGGAATCATTAGTTTGATTTCCTGGAAATCGTGTTTCATAAGTGTGCGTGTGCATCTTGGCTGCAACATCTCAATGCACAAGTATTGGCAGCTGCAGTCATCACTGAGGCTCCAATAACACCACCTCTTCTCACTGTCCCTACAACCCTAATGGTGGTCATCAGTTTCTGTAGTTGTTACTCACCTTTCCTGTTTGCTCTCTCAGCTCTTTTCGTGTCTTCAAAAGCATTTCCCACTATGACCTTTTTTTCTGTTGAATTATCTGGTGTAAGTTTTGTTTTCTTAGTTGGAACTGCCTAATACTGTAGGGAATTTCTAGTTTTTCTTCCAGGAAGTTCTTTCGCTATTCCCACCTTGCAACCACATAGAACTACAGATGACAACATGCTTTGTGAAAAGAATTTCTCTGCTAAAATCCTTCTGTTTTCTGTTTCTTTTATAAGAAATTTAAGTTTTCCATGTACAGATTGTGTATTTTCCATCGATACTTGTCCACATGTTTGGGCAGTGAGAAAGTTCTTAAGAAATTGAAGCCTTAAGTGTATCAAATAAACATAGAGCATATCAATATGTCAGAAACCATAGTACATTGTGTGTTCCTCATGTCTTTTTATTTCAGTCTTTGCACTAATATCTTTCAGATTTCCTGTTAAGTAGTTTATGTGCATTTCAATATCAATAATACCAGAACAATCTTATGAATCCAATTTAAAGTTTTTAAAATTGAATAAAGAAACTGTTTTCAAAATTGGCAGATATCTCTCATTTAAAATATAAGCATACATTTAAAGGTACACATAACTTGTAGTTTGGGATGAAAGATGGGTTGAACTAAAGGGGAGTTTGGAGTTAGTGCTGGTTGCGTGAGCCTAAAGCTTTGGTTGAAAATTTCCAGAGGGGTCTCAAGTCAAATTATGCAGAAGCACAAGCAGACATCCCTGCCAGGGCCTGGATTGCTCTAAGGTCAGCCATCTTGAACACCAAAGTGGGGATACTGAGTGCTTGTCTGTGTTAATTATTGCCTAAATCATAGGGTGGGGTTAGCAGAATATGTGTCACTCAGGTGGGTCTTTATTTGCACGTAATGACTTTGGTGTTTTCCATAGCAAGTACTGAAGTGTACTATAAAGGGAAAGAGTAACATAATGTCTACTTTTAAAAACAGCAGATAGAATAGTGCTTTTTTATTAAGAAAGGAAATTCAAGTTTTTCATTTTGCTTAAAGACTCAGTAAAAGCTTCCATTAGACAATTTTGCATAGTGCCGCTGACAAAAAACAAAACACGAAAAGCCAAGGTTGGTGGGCTGTGGAGAGAATTCCCCTCCCTTGGCTCAAAAAAAAATCCCCAAAACCCAAACAATAACAACGACAAAAAACCCCATGCAAAAACATCTTAAAGTAAAACACAAGCAATCACTCTTTTGCCTCATGCACAGAATAACAGAAAAAAATCTGCATTTTGTTCTTCAAGGTATAGTAGACAGAATTTTTATTTTTTTGAATATGCTTTCAAATCCTCTGGGACTTTACAATTTATCAAGGAAGGCACATTCTTCCTAATGAAAGGTTACTGACCTTCATGAATGTGACAGTTCAATTACAGCCCATTCATATGCAGAGCAGCGTTGATAAAGGATTTGGGAAATGTGACTAGCATAGCAAGAAAAAGAAAAATGTCTAGGAAATTATTATTAGTTTTTAAAATTTTTAATGTAAAGCAAGAATAATAAATAAGATTTGCTCAGGTAGTAGAAGCTTTTTTTTTTTTTTTTTTTAAATTGCTGTGGCCCAGCAGCTCATTAGATTTGCTTCAATGAATATGCTGGCTCTTTCATTTTTCTTTTTTCTTCCTAATATTTCTGCCTTTTTAATCCTCTAAACCGCTAAACCTAACAAATCAGAAAGCCCTTGGGGTTCTGAAATGCAAGGTTTCAATTTTTTTTTTTTTTTCCTTTTTCCTTTGACTGGCAGGGCAAGCTGGAACGTGTCTTAATGTTATTTTAAGTGCTTGATACTATTTAGACACTGAAATGGATGGATGGAGAGTTACAGGGGGGAATGAACATACTCCCAGCCACCCACATACATGTACTCACGCCCATGCTCACGGGAGGTAGGCACCTCCAGGACAGGGAATCGCTAAGCCAGGTCCTGGCTAGACTCACTGGAGCCAGCCTTTAGCCAGAGTTGAGTGACACCTGCAAGCTGCCGTTGGCTGAGCCGCTCCAGGTGTGGGAAAGATGATCCGATGCCACTTTGTAAATCAGCAGAGAATGTCACTCAGCCAGAGCTCTCCGAAATATCCCAGAACCAGGTTCTTTTTCAGCAACTTCTAGTAGAGATTCTCCAATAACAATACATTTTTCATTAAAAGTAAGACAAAATACATCCAACTATAAAATTCCTCTTGGGATATAACCAATATAAATATTGTAAGCAATTCTGAAATATAACTAATATTTTCATTTTTAATACTTTACCTTGGAAGTTAATATCAGACATGTGTGGGTGGTATATATGAGTTGTCAAATGGTAAACTTGACTGAAAGCTCTGAGAAAAGATACATGTTCCAAGCACCTGTCATACTGCCTAGCATGTAGTGACCATTCAGTATTCGTTGAACCAATGAATCCATTTTCCTACTGCATTTCTTTTCTACTCTTTCATTTTTGGATAAGCTGTACGACCTATCAATTATTCCAAGCTTGTCCAACCTGTGGCCTGTGGGCTGCATGTGGCCCAGGGTGGCTTTGAATGTGGCTCGACATACAAATGTATAAACTTCCTTAAAACATTATGAGATTGCTTTGTGGTTTTTTTTTTTCTTAGCTCATCAGCCATTGTTTGTTAGTGTATTTTATGTGTGGCCCAAGACAATTCTTCTTCTTCCTATGTTACCCAAGGAAGTCAGAAGATTGGACACCCCTGAATTATTTCTTTAAGATATTTGCCCTGTCTAATTCACTCTTATAAGTGGCCTTCCTCCTCCACTATTCCTGGACCAACTATTTGCCTTCAAGTCACTTTCAATCAGATTGTATCCTGAATGCAAGTCTACCACAGAATTAAGAATGCATAATTTCTATGTACTTTAAAGTATAGATAGATATATAGATAGATAAAATACTTTTTTAAAAATTTTTTCAAACTTCACTTTTGCTTAGATGTCTTATTCATTCTTGCATAACCTAAAGGGCATGACAATGTGTTAAAAGATGCTCAATAAAATCTTTCAGTTAATACTTGTCTGTGTTTCAAAACTAGACCTAGTCACAGCTTTTAGAAGTTTATTAATTCTGACTCAATGCCCTGGGAAGATAAATTCTGGACTTAAAAAAAGATCTAGATTAGAGTTTCATGCTTTATGGCTTTTGATATCATCCCTGATGTTTCTTCTAAATATCCTTTCATCTTGTTATTTTTACTGTTACCCACAACCACTGTTTAATTATGAACAAACTTTCTTGAATGAATCCCATGTGTTCTGCATTTTCATATTTGATGGATAAATAACAGATATTGAGTGGTAGAGCAAGCCCTTAAACACTAGTTTGTCTCACTTCAAAATCTTTTCACTTCACCAGACCACTGCTCTATTATGAAATGCACCTAGTAACAAGTAAAATGAAATCTAAACAAAAGTCTTAAATAATAAGAACATTTTATTATCTTATATAACACATAATCCTGGGTAGGATGGCTTCAGTGTTGGGCAATTTAGTTATTCAAATATATAGAGGATCCAGCCAGGCGCGGTAGCTCACGCCTGTAATCCCAGCACTTTGGGAGGCCAAGGTGGGTAGACCATGAGTTCAGGAGTTCAAGACCAGCCTGGCCAAGATGGTGAAACCCCATCTCTACTAAAATATGCAAAAATTAGCTGTGCATGGTGACACATGCCTGTAATCCCAGCTACCTGGGAGGCTGAGGCAGAGAATTGCTTGAACCTGGGAGTCCGAGGTTGCAGTGAGCTGAGTCTGTGCCAGTGCACTCCAGCCTGGGCAACAGAGCGAGACTCCATCTCAAAAAAAAAAAATAAAGAAGATCCAAATTTTTCCCATCTCTTGCATCTGCTGCATTTATCTGCTATCCTGAAATATGCCAATTTTCCTCATGGTCACAAGATGGCTGCTACAGCTTCCAGCATCACATTCTTATATTTTAATCTAAAGTCAAGATATGGTGAAAAAAAAATACTCCACACATTTTCCTTTGGACACATTGTAAGAGCTAAGAAATGTTTGTGTGGTGCTTTCTCAGTAGCCTTACCTTCGTATCTCATTAGCCATAGCCGAGTTCTTCCTAAACAGATCATTGAAAAGAAAATGAAGTGACCACAATTTAGACAAACCAAAATTTACTGGGGTTGGGGCTGTCATTTCCTCAAAAATATGGCTATAGAGAAAAAAAAATGTGGGTATATCTGAACAAAATTTGGTTTCTTTAGCAAAGATAGTGAGTAGCTATTGGCAGGCAACCAATGAAGTCAGTTATAACAGGTATAAGGTTATCACCAGAGATAAGGAAGAAGACAGGGAAATACTAAAAAGGGAAACTTGGAGCTTAGTGGGGAAAGAAAGAAAAAAAGAAGAGTAATCTGGGGTAGAACAAGTGTCCAGTAATTGCCAATGACAATAAATGAATGAAATGCAGTTTACAACAAAGTTAATCTGACACATACTTAATATGTGTTGTTCCATGACAATTCAGGTCAACGGTTTAGCAGTCCACATAAGTAACTGTAACTAGTATGGCTAGTTACTTAGATCTTTCTTTATTTTTTTTCCACTCATCTTACTGTCGAACCTGAATCACTTATTCACTGACAAGGATTGCAGTGATTCCCCAGCACTTGAAATAGCCATGATTCCTCTGGTCTTCCCCACCTACCCGGCCATGTCCAGAAATGAGCTTTTCTTTCTTTTCTCAGAGAAGTTCCTATTGACAGATAGAAGACATCAGCATATCAAGATATATTGCTGTTTGACTGTATCAGATTTAGAAGAAAGGCCTTCAGAAAACACAGTGGTATATACTTAGTATCAGATCGCTTCCTAAGAAGGAAGAGAAGCATAGTGAAAGTGCATAGAAGGCTTCCAACATGAATGACAGAAATAGTACTACATAATAATCGGGAAACTTGGTTTTTCTCTGGCTAAGCCATTTAGTGATTAAAGTGTTATTTCCTTAGATGTAAAATGAGTGTCTGGGAATAAGTGATATCTGAGTTCCCTTCCAGCTCTACCTTCAATGATTCTGCTTCACAGTTCTGCTTTAGGCCAAAACAGCTTAATTCAATTATGAGTAGAATATAGAAATTGTGTTTGAGGTGATTTCACGTATTGCAGGGAACACTGATTTTAATTAAATAGCATCTTAGAAATGTAGGTGGTTTCCTCTGTTTTGATGTTGCCAATAACTGGCTTTACTGTCATAACAACCTCCACCAACTCTTACATAATGTGTGCTAAATGATTGAAAAAGAGGTAAATCACTTTAAGTTATACATGTTGTTTCCTTTTTGAAACCGTGAGCCCAAAACTGAAGTATTTTAAGTGAGTCCAAAGAAAACTGAGATCAACTCTAACAATATTATTTGTTTCTGTTATTATTATTATCTGTTAGCGGTGTAAGAACCCCCTTCGATGCAATATCATTACAATGGTCAAAAAAATGACAGTTTCTGAAGAATCCTTTCCTTGCTTCTGTATCTTGCAGTCTGTGGCCAACTCCACAAGGTTAAAGTCTTCTTGTTGATTAACCTTGAATTCCTTGATGGACCTTTTTGTGGCCATAAGATGTGGGACAACACTTGTCAAGGAGAGACCTAGAATCCATCCCAAGTGGCTTTTCCACCCCCTCCCTGCTCCCGGTTTGTGTGCTGTCATCTTGTCACCCCCCTCTCCCACTCAGTATGCCACTGCTCTTTTCACTGTTTCCACTGCTGATCTCCAATCCTCAACCACCCAGTAAATATGCTTACCAAGAGCAAGGCTTGCTAAGGCCACTGGGCAGTACACCAATGCTTCCTTCTGATGATACGACTGCTGGTGCCACACATGTTGTGCAGCAGGTGTCTCCTACCTCTGCTTTTACCAAGGCCACTGCAACCACAGGACTCTTTCCTAGATACATATGAAGAGTTTTCCTGCCCTGGAAAGAAATGCAAAAACTGACCCCAGGACATAACCTGATTCTACCAGATCTCCCTACCTTTCCTCTTCTCTCATTATTTTGCAGGAAAGTGGGAATTTTTGAGTCATTTTTTTTTCTTTTATGTTACCCTCTCTCTCTCACTCTGGCCGGAAGGGTCAAAGGTAAGAAGTCTAGGTTTACTCAAAGAAGAGCTAAAAACTGCCCATCTGTTTTCTGGAGTCCCATTAACCTATTCAAATGAGGGAATGTAGTTGTCATTGAGCATACCTGGAATAATTACTCCAGAGACACGACTTCTAATACCAGAGCATGTGTGTCTCTATTATATGCCACCCCAAATGTTCAACTTTTGAGAAGGAGGAATATCTCCTTCCAGTTTATACTCATCCCTGATCTTTCAAGATCTATGCAGACTGTATAGCTTATTCAACCAGGGTCTCCCTTGTCCTGAGTGGTTCTCAAGTAGCAAATTTTACATTCATGTTTTACTAGAGTAATTTAAGCTACAAAACGAATATGCCCATAAATTTCTCTGGGAAAGTTGAGCCCAAGAACATAATTTCTTTCTTTATGCTTACCTACCCTTCAGGATATATTATTACCACACACAGTATATGTTGGGATGGAAAATCCAACAAGATGAAATAATCATAGCATTGTGGTCATAAAAATGTGTGCAAGAAAGAAAGAGGGGATATATTAGTAAATATTAATTTTTACACATTTATTTCATTATTGTTGACATAGTTTTTGACAAACCATAAACATTGAAATGTCTTGCTTAATCTTACTTCGTTTTAATAAAATGTTTCTAATTGGAAGAAGTTACAGTTCCTGGACCTAACCTCAGTGTATGCTTTGCAAAATTAATTAGAAACTGGCTAGTGTGACTTGGTGAGACTAGGTTTCATTTGCTGAACTTGAGATGGGAAATTTTCTTTTGTTTTCCTCTAAGCAAGATTCAGGTGGTTCAGTAAGTGCTGCTTAACTGGGGCATACTTGATTAGGAAAGTTGCCGAATTGGGAAACCAATTAAGTCTAACGATAATTAGCACACACTGCCACTTAATTGGGATAGGTGGTCCATTGAGTTGGTATCACTGTAGGTAATTAAATGATGCTCTTGGAGGATAAGAGATAGAGTCTTCTTGTTGCTTTCAAGACTGAAGGTAATTTATTTTCTCTCTTGATTATACTGTTGCTGGTTGAGAAGAACTCAGTTTCTAAATGATGCCTTCAGAAGTACCACTTGCTTTGAGAAGATTTCTGTACGTCATTTAATATGTATATACAACCCTATATCTTCTCCCTCTGAATGAACTGATGCGAATGAAGGGCCACACATTTTACAAATGGAAACAGTGAGACATAGAGAATTTTACTGATTTACTCAAAGTCGCCATCATTTTGTGATTTAACATGGATAAGAACATGGGCTTGATAATTCATTCCTAGTCATTCAGCATGAGAATGTCCATCACTTGGCAGGCTCAGAGAGGCTGAGTGGAGCAGTGGCAAGAGCCTTGCCTGGGAGTCCAGGACTTGGCTCTGGGTCTGCTGTGGCTGCACAGAGATAAGATCCCGTCTTTCTGGGCCTCAGGTGTCTCTTTTATTAAATGAAGGAGTGGGACTAAATCACCGCTAAGATCCCTTCCACCTGTACAAACAAAAGTGTCTCAATTCAGTTTATTTCAAACTTGTTTTTAACTTACATACAGCCTTTCTTTACTAGGCCAGGTCACAAGCAAACAGTAGTGACAATCTCTGCCTCCATGTTTTAAGAAATCTGATTGCACATGTTGTAGCTGGTTGTTTTTTTGGGGAGAGAGTTGGGGAGGGTATTTATGGAACGATTTTTATCTGTGCCATGGACATAGCAAAATTCACAGAAAATGGAAGAGACACCACTCATTTAGACAGCCTAAAAATATTTGAAAATATAATAATATAGTAGAGGAATGTAGAGAGAAAATGGGACGTACCGATCTTTAGGAAAGAGAGGGAGCTGGGATGAGCCAATGATGAAGAACACTGGTTCTAAGGAGTCCTGTGGGACAAGAGTTGAGTAACCTTCGTTAAAGCATTTGGAAAGATCGCAGTGGAAAAATCAGGCTGTCAAAAAGATACTCATGGCTGAGAAAAGTGATGAATCATAGTTATTAGTGGGAGCTACCCTTATTTTGACTTAGATATGAATTAAAGCATCAGATCAAAAACGATCTTCATCTGTATTTTTCCTGTAAGAATCAGCATAATACAGCAGGTCCTGGATTAACATAGTTTCATTCAACATCGTTTCCTGATAATGCTGATGAGAAAAAAATTGATTCCTGGCTAGGACCACTGTCTGTGTGGAGTTTGCACGCTCTCCTTATTTCTGCATGGGTCCTCTGGTTTCCTCCCACATCCCAAAGCTGTGCACATTAGGTTAATTGGTGTGTCTACATGGTCCCGGTGTGAGTGTGGCAATGTGCGAATGTGCCCTGTGATGGGATGGAGGTCTTCCCTGAATTGTCAGGATAGGCTCTGGCCACCCACAAGCCTGAGCTGGAATCAGCAGGTAAATAACTGTCTTGTTTGTTTGTGTTCATTTTTCTTAAATGAATGTGTAACCCACATTTAATTTCAGTGTTTAATATTAGAAGTGTTTGGGTCTTTACATAGAAGTTTAGTAATGTTTGCATGACCAGAAAAACACCATAGGAACTTAACTCTTGTTTATATCTGTTAGCCTGTGGTCAAGTTGTTTTTATTATATGTCATTTTGCTTTAAATCACAGTCTCCTAAAATCTATTAATGTCATTAAGTGAGGACCTACTGTACCAAGCATTTGGACCAACACATTCAATCAAAATCTGATAATTAAGTAATGCATTGCATCCAGACGATTCTAGCTTGTTTTCTCTTTCTCAGTTTCTCTCTCCGGGCTCATCATTTGCACATTCCCTCAAAGTAACATCACCATCAATTCTAGGTCACTGATGACACATGACTATACTTGGAATACCAGCCGGATTTGCAGAGTCCTAAACATTATTGGCTTTTGAACTTGCAGACTACTTTAAATGTCTCATTGACCTGCTAACTGCAAATTCTGTCTAAATATTTATTTTTAAGTCAACATCATAGATTAAAATAATAAAAACATATGTAATACACATATAGAGATGCAGATACATCTCATATTTTTGAAATAAAATAATGTGCATTTGAACATGGTATTTCCTTTAAAAATGTTTTGCTTCATTTATTAATCACACCTCAGTTTAAAGCAAGTGAAGGGGCATATTTAGGTTACTTTAGTCTTTATTCCCCTTTGTGTTATTATATATGCAGGCTTGAAATAAAAACAGTGAAACATTTCCAACTACAATTGAAAGGAATACATATCATTTATTTAAAACATAAATCAGCAAACAGATAGACATAAAATTACTGGTGGAGTGCTTCACGTTCAGAAGCCACTGCCCTTGTAGGGGAGTTACCAATGATCACACACCCCATAGGAATCGAACTGCAGTGGCCCTGAGCTGAAACTGCATGCTTTCCATGCTCCTTTGCATAATTTGCCTACTTCTCATATGTTGCAAATATAAAATCTACTTCTGGTATTAACAGAGCTCCGTCTTATTACTTATTATTTATTACTCATATGATTGTTGAATAAAGATGTCTTTGAGGGATAGACTTTGTGAACTCTTCTTTTGTTAAGAAAAAAAGCTATCCACCTGGAATTAAGGTCCGAGTATAAGAAAATCTACATGATCTCCTTTAAGTTTGCTCTTCTCTGTCACTTGGGAAGAGCAGTCAGGCGCACAGGGAACAGAACTTTGGGGCAACTGCAATAAACTCTCCAGCCAAGCTCCTTCACCAGGGGGACAAAACAGTTCACTGCAGCTCCAGCTCTGATGAACTTTATACTCAGAATACTTTACTGCTTGATTAAAAATGTGCTCATGCTTAAAGGCAGATTACCAATGGGGTTTATAATCAGGCACAAATACACAAAGAGATTTATTAGAGGTATTTTATGTAACCATTTTTTTGGGAATGTGATTTTGTTTGAGAAGTTACTAGAGGCTGGAATGACAGCTTCTCTGTAACTCTGGTAAGTTTTCCGAATCAGTTCATGTGGAAATCAAATTGCACCTGAGCAAATATTGAAGGGTGTAGCTAAAGGAAGGAATAGCTTTCATTTTGCAACCACAAATATTACAATAGCCTATACACATATTTTAGGAAAACATTTTTTCTTGTGTGAAGTCACTTTGCATGAAATTGCAGGACAAATTTTGGTGGTATGGTTCATCTGAGTTGTTCTTTCACAGCTATAGCCTCCAGGAGAATTATGATGTAATGACAGAAAAACGAATGGGAAAAGGCACTTATCTATCTTGCCACCTGATAGCTTTAGCAGTATCGTCTCATACCATGAGGATAGATGGAAAAACACAATCTAGAAATTGATAAAAACACTCCAAATCTTGCCATAAAATAGATGATAATTATAAAACAAGGCCACTATTTAAAATTTGATAATAACGCTAATAATAGCTATGTGTATTAAGCATTCAATATTCTGGGCACTATTCTAAGAGCTGTACATGATGTTCGTGCTAATCCTCACAACATTTTTATGAGTTAGGTGCAATTATTATCTCGTGGTACCACTAAGGAAAGTGAGGCACAGAGAGATTCAGTATTTTGTCCAATAATATACAGATATTGTGGTAGAATTAGCATCCAGATTGAGGTTGCCTGACTCTGAAGACCATTCTCTAAAGCCATACATGACTCACCTCCTTAGATGTTCGTTAGTTATACACGAAGCAGGCTTTAGTGCTTGGATGACCAAGCCATTCGTACCAGGGATTCTACTTTGAAATTAGCTTCACAAAGTAGAAAACAATCCCAACATGTTCTCCTTGATTGGTGATAAGGTTTGGCTGAGTCCCCACCCAGACCTCATCTTGAATTGTAGTTCCCTTAATCCCCACGTGTTATGTGAGGGACCAGGTGGAGATCATTGAATCATGGGCGTGGTTTCCCCCACACTATTCTCGTGATAGTAAGTTCTCACAAGATCTGATGGTTTTGTAAGGAGCTTTTTCCACTTTGGCTCAGCACTTCCGCTTCCTGCCACCATGTGAAGAAAGATGCGTTTGCCTCCTCTGCCACCATGTGAAGAAGGAAGTGTTTGCTTCCTCTTTTGTTGTGACTGTAAGTTTCCTGAGGCCTTCCTAGCTGTGCTGAACGGTGAGTCATTTAAACCTCTTTCCTTTATAAATTACTCAGTGTCGGCTATGTCTTGTTAGCAGCATGAGAAAGAGCTAATACAAATGGTGAGGTCACCTAGTGAACTACGATCCCTTCATTTTTGCAGAAAAGATTATAGTGGGTGAAAACCTCAACTTTTAGATCCAGGCACACCAGCTATCTAAATCTGACAAGTTACTTAACTTTACGCCTATTTCCACATCTATAAAATGGTGATAAAAATAGCTGCCCCAGATGTTCTTCTTGGCAGGACTAAAACAGATAGTATTTTTAAGCTATTTACTCGGCACAGAGTTTGGCACCTAACATGCACCCGATCAATGGTAGCTGTTGCTATTATTAAACACATGTGAACAAAGAACATCAGCTAGTTGGGAATTCCAACTTATTTGCTATTCCCTATTTTTCTTTACATGTGTTTTCTTTGTATCTCTTTCTTTGATCTTTTTCCCCCTTTTCTGTAGATATTACTAAGGGGAAAATCCTTCTTTGCCCAGTATTTTTATAACGTAATGTTTGAACTGTTTGGGCAAAAAAGTTGTTTAAATCTATTTGTGAATAGAATTAGGAATTAAAGAGGGGAGTGAGACAAAAACCAAACTGTGGGCATGGAAAATGTTCTACTTGGGGATAGTGGTAAGTTTAATAAGTTAGAAAAATATATAGAAAGAGAGAGAAGACATTTCTAACACCAAAGAGGGAGCATGCCTGAAAAGAATTTGACAGAGGTAGGGTGCTGCTGGCTAAGTTGCTAACAGATGAAATTCACTACTAGATTCAAATGGCATGTGATTGAGTAGGGGCAAGTGATGACATTTGCAAACACCACCTTGGACTGTTACTGAGTAAGTCTGTAAAAGACTGTCTCCTGCACTGACTTCAAGATTTTTAATAAATATACTTTTAAGCAAATTTTAGTTTTTCATTGAAGTCTGCTAAGAACCTACTGGAGATATTTATCCATTTAATGACACGTTTACAGAGCACAGTGAGATGGCAATGGTTGCAGGGGAGGGGGAGTCAGGGAGTCCTGAGATTTAATCCCATCTCTGATACCTCCTGGCTTGTGATGCTGCATAAATCATTTAATATGTTGACGCCTCAGCCTCCCTATGATACCTGCCCCATAGATTGTCATACATGTTGTTATAATATGAAAAGTGCTGGCAAAGTAGTGCTCAGCTTGTGGTCCCCAGCCCAACACCATTAGGGAATTATTAGAAATGCAATACTTATACCTAACTCTTCGGGTCAAGTTTTATCAAGCCATCCAGGTAATTCTGATGCTGTCTAATCTTTGAGAACTGGCCCTTGCATGATTTCTGACACATGATTGGGGCCACTACTAAAAAGCAGACAGGATTGTTATAATTTGTGACAAGCTCTGTGTTAGCAGCAGGGAACCGCGTGCAGCAAAACTGTGTTTCCATCTAGAAGAACTCAACTCTCAAATTGTCAAGGCTTTCTTGAGACAATCATTTGGTACAGCTCCATGGTCTCAAACTTGGCTGCATGAAAACATCTGGGAGGTTTGGGTTTTTTTGAATTTAATGTTTAATTATAGCAAATATATGTAACATAATATTTGCTGTTTTAACTATTTTCAGGTGCATAATTCACTGGCATAAGTATATTAACATTCTCTGTTACCATCTCCACCATTCATCTCCAGAACTTTTTCATTTTCCCAAATGGAAACTCTGTACTCATTAAACGACTCCATATTTTCCCCTCCCCCAGCCCATCACCAGCATTCTACTTTCTGTCTCTGTGAATCTGACTACTCTAGGTTTCTCATATAGGTGAAACCACCTAGTATTAGTCATTTACATTGGGCTATTCACTTAGCATAATGTCCTTATTGTTTATTTATCTTGCAGCATGTGTCAAGTTTTCCTTAATTTCTTTTTTTAAAGGCCGAATAATATTATATTGTATGTATATTCTACATTTTGTTAATCTATTTGTCAGTGTACACTTGAGTTGTTTCTATCTTTTGGTTATTGTGAATACTGTTGCTATGAACATGGGCATACTAATATCTGTTTAAATTACTGCTTTCAATTATTTTATATATATACCCAGAAATGGAATTACTGGATCACAGGGAAATTCTACATTTAACTTTTTAAGGAACCATCATACCATTTTCCATAACAGCTGTACCATTTTTTTATTCCCACCAGCAATAAATAAAGGTTTTAATTTTTCCACATCTTCACTAACACCTATTATTTTCCATTTTTAAATTAAAAAAAAAAAGCCATCCTATGAATGTGAAGTGTTATCTCATTATGGTTTTGATTTCTGTTTCCCTAGTGATTAGTGATGTGGAGCATCTTCATATGCTTATTGTCCATTGTGTATGTACTTTGGAGAAATATCCACTCAAGTAATTTTCTCAGTTTTTAATCAGGTTGGCTTTTTTTGTTGTTGCTGCTGAGAGAAGTTTTTTTAAAAAACATGTATTTTGAGTATCAGCCCTTCATCATATACATGATTTGCAAGTATTCGCTTCCATTCTTTAGGTTGCATTTTCCCTCTGTTGTTAAGACACATACACTTTTTGAGTCAGGGTATCACTGCATCACCCAGGCTGGAGTGTAGTGGCATAATCGTAGCACACCCCACTACGTCTGGCTAAATTTTTATTGGTAGAGATGGGGTCTTGCCATGTTGCCCAGGTTGGTCTTGAAGTGTTGAGCTCAAGCGATCTGCCTGCTTTGGCTTCCCAAAGTGCTGAAATTACAGGCGTGAGTCATTGCACCCTGCCACCCTGTTGTTAGTGTCCTTTGAAACACACAAGTTGTTCATTTTAACAAAGTCCAGTTTATCTGTTTTTTCTTTTGTTGCTAGTGGTTTTGGTTTTATATTTAATAAATCATTGCCAAATCCAATGTCATGAAGCTTTTTCCTGTGTTTTCTCTTGAGTTATGCAGTTTTAGTTTGTACATTAGGGTCTTTGATTAATTTTGAGTTTATTTTTGTATATGGTGTTAAGGGTCCAATTTCACTTTTTGGAATGTGGATATCCAGTTTACCCAGCACCATCCACTGACAAGACTTTTTACTTTAGAATAGTTTTGGTGCCCTTGTTGAAATCATTTGACCACATGTTGTGAGAGTTTGTTTCTGGGCTCTATTCTATTTCCATTGATTTATATGTCTGTTTTTATGCCAGTACTGCACTGTTTTGATTAGTGTAGGTATTTAGTGAGTTTTGAAATCAGGAGGTATGAGACCTTCATGTTTGCTCTATAATTTCAAGATGGTTTTGGTTATGTGAGGTCCCTTGAAATTCCATGTAAATTTTAAAATGGCTTATTTTTATTTCTATATGAAACAATTTTGGGATTCTGGGATTTTGATACGGATTGAATTGAATTTATAGATTGCTTTGGGTATTGCTTTTGCTTTCCAACTTTTATTTTAGGTTCAAGTGGTAAACATGCAGGTTTGTTATGGGTAAATTGCATGTCATGGGGGTTTGGTGTACTGATAATTTTGTCACAGAGTAACCAGGATAATACCTGATAGGTCATTTTTCAATCCTTCCCATCTTCCCATCCTCCACTCTCAAGTAGGCCCTGGTGATAATAGTTTCCTTCTTTGTCTCCATGTGTACTCAATGTTTACTTCTCACTTATAAGTGAGAACATGCAGTATTTGGTTTTCTGTTTTTCTGTGTTAATTTGCTTAGGATAATGGCCTCCAGCTCCACCCACGTTGCTGCAAAGAATATGATTTTATTCTTTTTTATGGCTGCATAGTATTCTATAGTATATATGTACCACATTTTCTTTATTGCCTTGGGTGTTATTGATATCTTAAAAATACTAATTTTTCAAATTCATGAACATGGAATATCTTTCTACTTGTTTCTTCAATTTCCTTCGGCAACATTTTGTAATTTTCACTGTAAAAGTCTTTCATCTCTTTGGTTAAGTTTGTTCCTAAGTGTTTTATTATTTTTGATGTTATTATAAGTAAAATTATTTTCTTAATTTCCTTTTTGGACTGTATGTTGTTACAGTACAGAAATGCCACTGATTTTTGAGTATTAATTTTGGATTTTGAAATTGCTGAATTCATTTTTTAGTTGTAACTGTTGTGTGTGTCTATGTGTAATCTTTAGGGTTTCCTATATATAAGATTATGTTGCCTGTGACTGATATAATTGTGTTGTTTCTATCCAATTTAAATGCCATATTTTTCTTGACTAATTGCTCTGGCTAGGACAGCCAGTACTGTGTTAAAGAGAAATGGTGAAAGCAGGCTTGCTTGTTCCTCATCTTAAAGGAAAATATTTCAGTCTTTCATGCTTGAGCATAATGTGAGCTGTGTGTTTCTCAGGTAGGACTTTACTATGTTTAGATAGATTCTTTCCATTCTTAATATTGAGCATATTATTAGGAAAGGGTTTTGAATTTTGTCAAAGGCCTTTTTATTGTATTAATTGAGATGGTCATGTTGTTTTTTTTTTTCCTTTCATTCTGTTGATGTGATGTGTTATATTGATTACTTTTCAAATATTGAACCACTCTTACATTTCAGGATTAAATCCCTCTTGATCTTGGTGTACAACCCTTTTAATATGCAGTTGAATTTTGTTTACTAGTATTTTGTTGAGGATTTTTATTTCATTACTCATCAAAGATACTGGTCTGTAGTTTCCTTATAGTGTCTGTCCGGCTTTGGCAACAGGGTAATGTTGGCCTCTTAGAATAAATTAGGAAATGTTCTCTTCAATTGTTTTGAAGAAAAACATGATCAGGATTGATATTAATTCTTCTTTACATGCTTGAAAGAACTTACCAACGAAGCCATCTTGTCCTGAGGTTCTGTTTGCTGGAAGGTTTTTTATTACTGCTTCAGTTTCCTTGCTAGTTACAGGTCTATTCGGATTTTCTATTTCTTCAGGATTTGGTGTGAGTAGGTTGTGTGTTTCCAGGAATTTGTCTGTTTCCTATAGGTTTTCCAATTTGTTCACATACAACTGTTCATTGTCTCTGCTGTTGGAGAAGCGTATTTTAAAAACGCCAAGACCCTACCCCCAGAATCTCTGCTTTAATTTAGTATGTGATGGAGTCTGGACTTCACAGGTATTTTCTAAAATCTTCGTAGTGATTTTCATGTGCAAACAAGTTTGAAAATCACTGGCATAAGAGATTCTCGATTACACATATACTTAATGAATTTTCCTAATTTAATATTTTGGTTTATCATAGAAAAATTCTTATGTAAGGTAATGCAAAAGATTGCTGTTATATAAATTTGGTCAATACAGATAGTAAGTTGGAAATTTAATGGTATTTCTTCTCTCTACAGTGATTCTGTCTTCTCACAATGAATGACTACTTGTGTTATGACAATGTAGATAAAAGTACTCATAATAAATAAGGTACTATATTGAAAAAGTAAAATATACAGTTGAATTCTGCACTCAAAAAGCTGACCAAAGGCAAGACAGGGCAAACACATACCATTTAATTTAAATGGTAATTTAATTTCTAATTTTCAAGTTTACTTCCTAAGTTTACTTTCAATTGCCTCCTCAACACCATTACTATCAAGACAAAAACTTTCCAAGAAATTACAGCTTCTGCATTTAATATAATCTAAGACACTATCAACTTTAAGATGTAATGATTTTTAATATTTTAATAACATTATCTCTAAGGTTCAGCTAATAAAAATTATGACAAAATATCAATTGTAAAATGCATTTTAATTTAACATAATATTAAAATATGAAAAAGTAGTCATCCTTGGATGAAATATGCAAATTTTCTCTTTTCCTGAACAGAAGTGTAAGATGATGAGGAAAGAATAACATAATACATCTCAAGGTCTAATATACTGAACTAATGTGTTACTTGCTGACATGGGTCATCTGTGTCAAAGGTTGCTTGCATCATAATGGCTAATCGAAGGTAGATGGATGGTTTACCAATTTATCTGGGAAAATACAATTATTCTATGTCAGTCAAAGGAGCACAAGAGGTGAATTCTTACTGTCTCTTCCAATGCTCTGATTATGAATTCAATATAGCTCTAAGGCTGAAGAGGTTATCAGCTAAAGCTAGACATGTGCTTTCAATAGAAGGGAAGTCAAACTGTGTCTGTTCCTCCACATATTTGTTTATGCCAGGTAATATCTTTCTTCTCCAGATTGGGATGAAGCCAGTTCATCTCAGTCCAAGTCTATACCTCATTTAAGCTGAGAAAGCAGAAGAAATGTAGCATCTGGGTTAAATGAAATAGTAAGATCATAGATTTGAATCCACCCACATGCTGGTGATCCTGCAGAACTAAATGCAGTGTGACAGCCTTTCCCACGTTATTTGTGAATTTGGCAGGTCACAAGAGGAAATTCAGAGTGGAAGATGTACACATTTAAAGCCCCGGGAAGAATTCCAGAAGATCGGAAGAGTACCTGGGGTCCAAATAAATGACGTGACCTGCAAGGTCATGTGGTAGTGATTCAAGATTAGAACTCAGGTCGAGAGACTGCAGAAACAAGGAAACGTTGAACTCATTTGGTTCTCCCCTGATACTTTTCTCCTGAAACATATATATTTTGTGAAGAGTTTTTAAAGTTTCCTCATATAATATGCCACCCCCACCCCATTTTTTCTCCTTTGAAAATGTAAAAGGCTCCTTTAAATAGAACCTGCTTTGTCAACTCTAAGATAGACAAAGGATTAAATTAAAGAAACAGCCAGCTGCTTTTCAATAGTTATGAGTGGGGAAGAAATGAGCTAGAAATATATTCCTACTTTAGGCATGCTTAGCTGCTCTTAGGTTCCTCCTTCATTATTTTATTGTCTTCTTCTCTTGGGCTAGGGCATCACATTATCAAACCCCATCCGTGATCTTCAAATCTGAAGAAGGCAGCAGTGAACAAAGTGCACTCTGTTTAAGTCCCTACACATTATTCACCTCCCACTTTCTTCCAGACACAGACACACAACCTCACAGTTTCATTTGCAGCCTTTTGGCTTTGCTTTTTAATTTTGGGATGTGACCTTTTCCAACTTTCTATTGACAGAAGCATAAAAATGCACAAAAATGAGAGAAACGAAAGCTAAGGACTGCCAACTCTCTACAGAGGTTTTTCTGGAAGGAAATAATTCCCTGTCACAATCCACATGGATCAGAATAAGAAATCAACTCATGTGCAAACTTCTGGAAAGGAAACTTTGTCAGACCGTCCCCAGCTCTTGGATCCCACCAACCTTCCTCGCTCTCCCTTTGATTCCTCCCCATACTGAAACATAAGAACTTTTTTTTTTTTCCAGATCTGTTACAGTCCTTTGAGGTATAACATGGTAGAGAGTGGGGAATAATAGTGATGTTCTCTATCTCGTGATATCAGCACTAAGCAAGAGGCAGGGCAAGAGATAGGAAAAGCCTGTGGGCTTTCATATCACTTAGGATAAAAACACCTCCTCACTGTTAGAAAGCAGGCAAGGAGAGCCAGAGCAGCTCTAACCTCAGCCTGGGATAGCAGTCTAAAAAGTGTAAGTTAAAGCTGAAGACTATAAACTTTACTTGGACCTATAAAGACTAGTTTGCCCTTGAGCTTCGGGTTTGAGAAGGGAATCTCATAAAGTTCAGTGTAGAGCAGCACTTGCTTGTTTGCATTCTGTTGATCTGAATGAAGCTACTTTTGCTTAAAGAAGAATGAAAATAAAAATGACGGTATAGGGCCTGTATATCAATTCTGAAACAAAGAAAACTATAGTTCTAATAATTAAGCAGAGTATACCTACAGAGGTTTTGCTCTGCGAAACAGACGTTTTTAGAATGAATTTCTTTTATGTTTTAAACAAAATATGATAAATTAGGATTACATGAAAGAAACAGTGAAATATAAGAAATGTCTAACAGAAGAGAAATAAATGTAATCAAACCAAAACTATGCTAGGCTTAAAATTCATGTTAGAAGCAATTCAGAGTAGAATCACTGTGGCAGAAAATGAAGACAAGAATTATACTGGGCAAAACTTAAAGATTCAGTTTATTTATAATTCTTTCTCTGTAAAATAATTTTTTAAAAACTGTAAAAGCAATGGTCAACAACATATAAGAAAACCTTGTAAGGCCAAAATATATTTCAAATAAATTCATAAGAGGCCGTTTAGACTAAGCTTCTGTATGAGGCCCCACTATTACAAAAGACCAAAACAGAATTGAATTCTTTTATATTTATATGTATTTTATTGCACTTTAGGTTCTGGGGTATATGTGCAGAACATGCAGGATTGTTGCGTAGGTACATACATGGCAATGTGGTTTGCTGCCTCCATCCCCCTGTCACCTGTATCTGGCATTTCTCCCCATGTTATCCCTCCCCAACCTCCCCATCCCCC
>CAUYLG010003950.1:0-25900 GCA_963573385.1 Cacajao melanocephalus
TTTCAGATTGGGTCTGAGTGGATGTCCGGCTTGTTGGTGATGAAGTTTTTTCTGTTTCTTAGTTTTCCTTTGGCGGACGCCCTTTCCCCACAGAGCTAGGCCTTCCCGGGTTCAGCTGTGCTTACTGTGAAACTCTCAGTCTTTAGCGCTTCCAATTGCTGTTCTCCTTGTGGGGATGGGACCAGCCGAGCCCGACTCAAAGGGCATCCAGTCCCGTATACTCCACAGTGAGAAGTGCCGTGCCACGCCGGCCAAAAGAGTCACGCTGGCGACCCGTGTGGCTCCTCTGCTGGGTAGCTCCCAGTTTGTGGGCAACAGAAATTCGTCTGAAAGTGCGGCATCCACTCACTCTCTGCACTTTCACTGGGAGCTACAATCCTGAGCTGTTGTTAATCGGCCATCTTGGGTCTCTCTATCTAATTTAAATTTCTTATGTGACTATAGTCATGTCTTTTATTCCTTTATTCAACAAATATTTATTAAACTCTAATATATAAACCTTATGCTTAAGTGGTGGGCATCTCGTATCTTACTTTAGATTTATCACCACTAAAGATTCCTCCTTATCGCTTCATTCACACAAATTGACTGTTTTGACGTTATATATTAAATTTGGAGTTCTGAGCAACGATAAGGCAGAGTTTCTGCCTAGAACATCAGGTTTGGTGGGCAATTCAAATAATCACATGCTCCGTCAGTAAAAAGCTGAGTCAGCTGTGTCTCACTCCAGCCATTTTAGTCATCTAGACATGGGCGTTCCCCCAATAAAGAGTTTCAAATAGCGTATGTTCTTCAAGCATCAAACTCAACAGGCTCTGTAATCTTTAGATGCCTTTTCTTTGTATTATTCATAATAAAAATTGATATAGAGCCCATATGATATGCTTAGGGTGCATTTAAAATTGTTACACATTTATTTTGTTACAAAGCAATAAATATTTATTGAAAAATTCAAGCAAGAGAACACTATTGCAAAATATTTATTTATTTATTTATTATGTTTTGAGATGTTCACTGTTGTTGCCCAGGCTGGAGTGCAGTGGCACAATCTCGGCTCACCACAACTCCTACCCCCTGGGTTCAAGCGATTTTCCTACCTCAGCCTCCTGAGTAGCTGGGATTACAGGCATGTGCCACCATGCCTGCCTAATTTTGTATTTTTAGTAGAGACGAGGTTTCTCCATGTTGGTCAAGCTGGTCTCAACTCCTGACCTCAGGTGATCCCCCCTGCCTCGGCCTCCTAAAGTGCTGGGATAGGCATAAGCCACTGCAACTGGCCAAAATATTTAATTTCTACATTTCTGTCTTTAGAGACTTTTAAATTTTTAGACACATCCATTTTTTTTTTAGGAGATTTTCAAGGTTGGCCTCCAGTAACCTTGAAAATAGCCTTAAGTAGTTTTAGGGGATGGTGGTGTTCTGGAATAGTTCCTGTTAAATATAAGGTGACTCTTACTTTCCCTTTGACATTCATTTTAAACCTAGATATGGTTTCCACAGAGAGTTGGGAGAAGAGACTGAGGAGTGATTTTAATAAGAGACGGATGATTACCAGGGTCTTCCAGAATGTTAGAGAACTTCTACTCTCTCTGTCTCCACTCGGTGGTGCTTTTCCATCTCCAGAATCTTTCACCTAGGACACAGGGCACTCTCTTCACAAAGAAATCATCTAAGTTTACACCCAAATCTTCCTGACTTTGTTTTCATTTTGTAGAGTCTCATGATGTCAACTGTGGGTCACATGCAGATACGAACAATATATTACACATTTCACACACTGCATCTTAAAACTGGGGCCCGTAACTCCTCTTAAGCGCCATTTGAAAACGTGCCAGCGTGTTTTTATTGTTGCAGTGGGGTGTTACAGGTACTTAGCAGGAGGGGCCGGCCATGCCAAATGTCCTCCAATTTGCAGGGCAACATTTCATAAGACTAGTCCCCTCTAAAATGCCAAACATGTGCTTGTTGAGAAATAAAAATTTTACACCGATGTTTATTGGTTGATTGCTTCGGCAAATATTTACTGACTACCTACCATGTGCCAGACATGGTTCTAGGCATGGAGGATCCAGTGACAAAAAGACAAAAGTCCCTGCTTTGTGAAGCTGACATTCTACTGAGAGGGTAAAATAATATTTTCTTGGTTTCAAGAGTTGGTCTAGGTGTTTTTTGTTTTGGTTTTGATTGGCGTATGGAAGTGGAAGACAACTGTACTAACAGCCATCTGTAGGAGGCAGCTGGATGGCTGTCTTGCCCTATGAACCTGCCTTATAAATTCTGTGGGCCGGGGTTACTTGAACTGATGAATTCCAAGAGTCTGCACATCTGAGGGACAATCAGGAAGAGAAATGCATGGGACAGGGATATATTAACTCCATATATGAACTCTTGGAATTAGGATTTGGTGCTGTGTTCTTAACACCTATAATGTTTTGTAAATTATGGCTCAAAATTTATGATCAGAACACACTTAAAAGGGAGAATGTTTTAAATATGAGAAGCCAGTATCTAGGTGTCTATTAAAGATCAAATTATTAGCAATTGTTATACATTTTTATGATAATATTCTTTCAGTAAGCATATTGACTAAACTAAGAATGGGAGACAAATCAGAGCTTTACAGTTTCTTAAAAAGACTATTGTTGACACATGCACACATATGTTTATTGCAGTATTTTTCACAATAGCAAAGACTTAGAACAAACCCAAATGCCCATCAATGATAGACTGGATAAAGAAAATGTGGCACATATACACCATGGAATACTATGCAGCCATAAAAAAGGATAAGTTCATGTCCTTTGCAGAGACATGGATGAAGCTGGAAGTCATCATTCTCAGCAAATTAACACAAGAACAGAAAACCAAACACCACATGTTCTCACTCATAAGTGGGAGTTGAACAATGAGAACACATGGACACAAGGAGGGGACCATCACACACTGGGGCCTGTTGCAGGGGGAGTGGAGGGCTAGGGAAGGGATAGCATTAGGAGAAATACCTAATGTAGATGATGGGTTGATATTGCAGCAAACCACCATGGCACGTGTATACCTATGTAACAAACCTGCATGTTCTGCACATGTATCTCAGAACTTAAGTATATACAAAAAATTTGTTAAAAAAGGAGTACTGTTCCTCTTTATTCTGAAATTATATGAAATAAGCTTCTATTTAATACCAAATATAATATTAAGATAATTAAAGGTATATCTCACTTTAAGCTTTTGAGGTAGTTCTGGAAAGTTGTGTGCAAACTGATAATTTGCTTTAGGAATAAGTTTTTTATTGCTTTTGTATTTTATTTTGAAAAATGCCTGATCTTGTGCCCTGACCTTTCTTCTGATCCTATTTCCCTGATGTTCTTCATCTTGTTCTGGATTTCCCATCCTGATGCAACATGTTTTCAACTGAAATCCTTATGTTACCCAAATAATTTCCCCATTCACTGCTATTATCTGACAGGGAGTATCACTGTCCTCCTAATCACCCAAATGGAAACACTGACATGCTAGGCTCCTCTTCTTCATGTATCCAAGCCCAAAGCCATAACTTACTGTTCTTGACGCTATTGCAAAGTGTAACTTGTTCTCGTACCATCAGCCTTAGCGACATAGAACTCGCTAATAGTACACCATTTTTTTTTGCCCTGCCTCCTAACACGACATTCTCTGGACACAGGATCTCTAACCTTAAATTTCAGAAGGGTCTTCTGCATCTAGGTCATTTACATATACTTAGAGAGATTAGTTCTTTTGGCATCTTGTAAAATTGACAACAGTATACACTGTGAATGATCACATCCACCTTCCACTAGGAGCGATATTTGGCTTCCTTACAGCCTTATGTGCAACTAAACACAAGAATAGACCTGGGTTTCTGTAGCAGTCTCTAGGACCTCTTTACTGAAGAACTGATGAGTAACCTTTACAAGTTAACACCAGGGGAATGATTTCTGAGCCGATCTTGTCTCTCTGAAGTTTGTGTTGTTCTTACCCCAAAGTCTGGATCACTCTGGAATGCCCATGACTTGTTCCAGACCCTTATCAATAAATTGACTTTGGTTTGATCCTCTGCACAGTATTTCTCTGAAGACTGTTCTCTTAGCCTTGGTGGTGACATCACAGCACTATAGTTCTATCCCTCTAACCTTGTTGTTCACCTTTATCTTCTATAACACCAAGGATGATGAGGGGCCATTGAGAAGCTCTTTTGGGAAGAAGAGCCTCCTGTTCTTCCCAGTAGAGCCCAAACTTAAAATACATTCTCTGTTTTGGGAAGCTCCGTGACACTTCTTGAGTAGTACAATTAAGCCTCCTCCAGGCAACAGCAGCAGGGGACATTACTGTTTGAGTTGATTGCGTGTATAACTACATGGGATTGGGCCACCATCACTTCTCCGCAAACTGTGGTAGCATATTTTTATCTGATATTGCTGTTCTGTATCTTCTTCCCATTTAGAAGATCCTTAGCATCTGTGAAGGATTCTGTCATTCAACAAACACTAATCCTCATTTTTCTCTTTGTAGAAAGCTTCGTGGTTCCTGATTGCCTAACAAATTTATCACACATTTCTTATCCTAGCATTTATGGCTCTTATTAATACAGCTCCAACTTACCTTTATGATTCTCTTTCCAACTCACACTCTCTTATTCAAAATCCATAGGTAGACAAGTAGATCCTTTTGCCATGTCCAGTGCGTGTGTAGCTTCCTATCCTCATTCTTCTAAGCATTGTTCATCTTTCCTGCTTGCAATCACTCATGGTTAAAATCCTGTTTTCTTCGAGTCTCAGCTGGGAACTCTCTTCCCTGTGGAACTCTCCTTGAATTTCTTGCTGGAAATAGCGTCTCCACGATTTTGGTGTTCATGGTATCTTGTTTTTATGGATCACCTCTGGATGTAGCTAATTATTAATATCTACCTTCGATGTGTCAGCTCCTTCAGGAAAAGGATGTGTCTTACTCAGAGTACTCCTGGAATACTATGGGGATTCATGGCAAGGGTCAGGAAACATTTGTTGAATGAATGAATGAGCGTTGTTGCATAAATAGGAAAGTCATTATTTTTGCTAATTTAGACCTGTTCTAAGGCTGCCTTTCACAACGGATATTTCTTAAACTGGAGCCCACCTATAATAGTTATCTGGAATCCCTGCATATGTCATTCTTAATGAAATCTGAAAGCAGTGCCTAAGGCTCCACCAAGAACAGCGATTCTCGTTGGCCTGTCCCTGAAATTGTCTTGACACAACTTGTAATAGGCTATGACTGCTCAACAAACCCAAAAGCTTCTGCATTTCAGCAACTTGTTAACGGGCCCCTGAACAACTCTAGTTAATTCTGTAGAATATACAGGATTCACTTTGAAGTACATAATATTATTAACACAAGTCCCGTGAATTAACACTGTGACTAGGCAAGCATTGCAAATTAGATGCAGTTATGCTCGCTCGGACTTTTTAAAATGTAGAACATAATAGAGTTTCAAGGCATTTTAAGCTTGGAAATGACATATACCAGAGTTTTGATTTTTGCAAAGGCAATGACAAACTTAATGAAAGACCGAGAATGGGTCTGTTCTACTCACTGAACCCCCTGAGATCATTGTCCACCTGCAAAGATGAATTCGGGGCTCTTAAAAACCGATGGCAACTCCCTTTAACTGTCCTCAGATTTTTAAGGTAAAAGTGTAGAGGGCAGCCGAATCTTGCTTTGAGCCAGATTTGCTTGCTTTTCTTTGAGGGGGGGGTTGTTTTCCTAGGGTTTCTTTAGAGCCTTCTGAGATCCCCACCAGGCTCGTGTCAGTCCCACTCAGACACACATTTAGGTCTGAATCCTTTCGTGGAACACAGGTTGGGAACACTCATAAGAACTCACATACACAGAATATAAAATGAGTATAAATTAAGTATGTTAGAGGAATAAAGTATTGTGGATGTATTAGATTAGGCAAATAAAAAAGGTTCATGATATGACAGCACATTCATGCACATTTATAAATAAAATCTCTATTTTTATATGATGGAATCCTAACAGATATACTCATATTTACAAATGAGGGATGGATTTATATCAATTCATCTTCAATCATAGTTTTCCTGTTATGTGTTTTTATCATATTCTTATATATGTGAAATCATTAGTAAATGTAAAGCAAGGAATGCTGGTCTCTTTCATCTTTCAGCATTATTCAAGCAGGAAAGAACTGTTTTCACAATGTGCTTTTAGGGTACCAACCCTTTTAAAGGGACTGGGGAAAATTTTACTCTAAAAATATTCATGAATTCATGACTGTGAGCTTCCATTAATGGATAATTGTGATAAATGTTTCATTTATATTTCTATTATTATGGATTATCTGTTTTCTTTTTAGTTTAGATTAAAACATAATATACTCACATGTGAAATTCAAGTGAAGCCTTCTGTGAATCACAGGTCTGCAGATTTTAAACACAATTATGGTTACTCAAACATATTATTTATACCTGATCAACCATGTTTTAATCAATGCCAGATAATTTGTTTTTTTAAATAATGAGCCGTCAAGAAAGAAATATACAAATGGGCCCAGTGGCCTGTAATCCAAGCACTTTGGGAGGCCGAGGTGGGAGGATCACGAGGTCAAGAGATCGAGACCATCCTGGGCAACATGGTGAAACCCCTTCTCTACTAAAAATACAGAAATTAGCTAGATGTGTTGGTGTGTTCCTATAGTCCCAGCTACTCGGGAGGCTGAGGCAGGAAAATCACTTGAACCCGGGAGGCGGAGGTTGCAGTGAGTGAGCCACTGCACTCCAGCCTAGTGACAGAGTGAGACTCCTTCTCAGAAAAAAGAAAGAAATATAAAAGGAAGCACTAATATCCATTAACTAAAAATTATTTGTTGCTTTGGATATTGGTTGATTATTTAGTATCTACTTAGAACATGTGGACAGCTACTTGAAATATGATTTTGCTTTGCTATTTGACATGGTTAATAATATAATGTGTAAATGAATGATAATGCTTTAGACTGCATTTCAAAAAGTACTATGTATGTGCATGAATACCCCCACAGCTTTCACTGAACTCTTCTAGCCTAAAGGTTAGAACAATACACAGACCTCCCGTTTAGATACTAGATATGACAGAGATAATTAACTGTCCTCCGAGAGATGCGTACCCTGCCTCCCAGAGTACAGAGAATTGTTGCTGACAAGTGTCTTATCTGCAAAAGACATCATTTCCCAGCCCTCCTTACAGTTAGGTGGGTCATGATACCAGCTCTGACCAGTGGAATGTGAACAGAAGTGAAACACATCACTTTTAGGTCAAATTGTTTAAAAAGAAAATGTAAACAGTTGAACAAAGAAACAAATTTGTGAAGTATTCATGCATCAGAATACTGTTCCTCAATAGGAAGGAGAGAACTACTAATTCAGGTAAAAACATGGATAAGTCTCACAACATTGTGTGCTAGAAGGCAAACACAAAAGAGCGCATATTGTATAATTCCATTTATATGAGGTCCAATAATAGACAAAACTGGTCTACGGTGAGAAAAATCAGGAAGTGGTTGCCTGTGGGGAAAGGTAGGTTGGCTACACATGAGCACTAGGGAACGTTCTAGGTGAAAACAATGGTTGACGTCTTCTTCTGAGTGATTAGTGTAACAATTGTCAAAACTCATTGAACTCAGCACTTAAGATCCAAGCATTTGTGTGTGCATGTGTGAATTACATTTTAATAAAACCAGATGTGCCGTCTCGATTTTCTCTTTCCCCATTCTCTAATTCAGCGGTTCTCAACCAGAGGCAATTTTGTCTCCCAGGAGACATTGGCAGTAGCAGTAGGAGACATTTTTGATTGTTGTGCTTCTGGTGTCTAGTTAGTGGTAGTCAGCGATGCTTCTCAACATCCTGCAATGGCCCTCCACAACAAAGCATCATGCTTCCTGAAATGCCAGTGGTGCTCAGGTTGGGAAACTGCTGTAGCTGAATACAGAGGTTGTTGAGTCCTGGGAGACAGGACCCGCAAGATGGAAACATTTTGGCCACCAGCGCAGGATGTTACATGATCAAGAAATAAATGCTTACTGTGATAAGGCACTGAAGTATTAGAGTTTGTTTGTTTCAGTGGTTAGCATCACTTTAATATACCAGCCTTTAAAACCTTGATGCTAAGAATATTTATTGCAGTGTCCTCCTTATGAGGAAATGTGAGTGAAATTTATCTTAAATTTTAATATCGAGCAAAGCTATGCCTCCTCTAAACCATTATTGTAATTTTATCTTAAAGACATTGTCAGTTTTATAACTTAAAGCATTTTCTTTCTTGTTTCAAATCACAGAGAGTAATTCTTAGGCAGCTCTTAACTCTCCAGGAATGTATGATTTGTGTTTCTGCATGCTCCTCTTGTCTTTAATATTTTTCTATCTTTATTTTCCCCTAGCACCAATCCCATAACTACCTCTTTTTGCTTTTGGTATTTCGTTATTTTTTTAAAGCCTAGCTCATATCCTTTGCATAAAAATTCAGCTTATAAAATATAAATAAAATATTATTCAAATACTTAGCATTTCTTTATTTTAGGTTTTGAATTAATAATCGTTTTCATATCTCAGACCTTGAAGGGATTTTTTTTCTTGTCTTAACCTCTTAAGATCGAGAGAGATAAAATGTTGATAGTGATAGTTCATAAAATTGTTTCAGCTCTAAAATAGAAGGTGTTCTCTACTGTATATAAAAGTTGTATACTTTATACATGGAGTATAACTTGTTCATCACTAATTGGACACATCTTTTGAATTATTCTTCTAATAAGGAAATGGGATTCATGCCACCCTATAGTAGACATTCATGGCTTCTTATTCAACATCCATCCTCTTCTTCTTTTTCCTTCTGGCAGAACTCCAATTTTATTCAAGTATCCACCCATTTCAGCTAATCTATAAGCTTCCGGGGAGAAAGACATCCACTTAGCACGATGGGTGGTATTATAGCTGGAGTAAGCTGTGGCCTTTGCCTCCTTGTCAGTCATTGGTTTAATCCACGGGTCAGTCATACTATTCTGGCTACTGAATTGCAGAAGTCAACTGAGGTAGGGGTGGGAGTTCCAGGAATGATTTTCCTCAACCTTAAAAATAGACATGAGGAAAGATGATTGTTCTGTTGCTTGTGGACACTACTGTATCTGCCCGAGATGAGAACTCTGGCAGCCACCACAGGGCTACATGGAGAGTTAGCCGGAAGCACAAACCAGCTGGCCAGAGAGATAAAAAAGAGGCTATTTGTTAGACTTCCAAACCACTAACAACAACAACAAAAAACTCCCGAGCTAAATTCCCTCTCCATTTGTTGTATGAGAAAATCGTTTCCTCAAGCCAGTTGATTTAGGGTCTTCTTGTACTTGTACTTGAAAGTATCCTTTCCAAAATATCTTCTTGTACCTCTCCGATGACTTAGGGTGATTTTAACATTTACAGTGTTCCTGTGTGTGGCCAGTATGAAATCCAGGCTTGCGAAGTAGAGAATGCGAGACCTTTGCTTTAGTCAAACTGCACTCTAAGAAGCGGAACGTATTAGCCCAAGCACCCGAGGGAGGAGTTGGCAAAGTTCTGTGAAGAGCCAGAAAGTAAGTAGTTAGACTCTGCTGGCCATACCATTTCTGTTGCCACTCCTCAGGTCTGCTGTTATAGTACAAAGGCAGCCATTGATGACACATACATGAATGAAGCATGGCTATGTGCCAGTAAAAATGTATTTACAAAGAGCAGTCAGTGGGCCAGGTTTGGGTTGTGAATTTGCTGACTATGGTTTGGGTTGTGTGGTTTGCTGACTTCTGACCTAAATTACGTTCAAGCCAACTATAGATAATCAAGGTTGATGGTTGATGGGGACACGGAACAGGTAACTGTGAGATCACTTACCTTGATCAATTTTCTTTCCCTTTTCTTGCATTGTCTGCCTTCTGGTAGAATAACCATTTTGCAGTAAGGTGGTAGAAAGGGCAAAAGTCAGGAGAGAGAAAATTGAGAACAAGAGATTTACATCATAGACATTCTACTTAATCAGTTACTGAATAGCCAGTGGTTGGCTACACTCCTCTGAAACCATTTATCTAGAAAAGCCCATAATCTTAATGCATTTGAATGAGAAAAATACATTTGAACCAGGTTTACTCCAATCCATCTGTTTTTATACAAAATATCTTTGACCAAATAAAAGGCAACATGATCTGCCTTCAGAGTTTGCATAAAGGCAGGTGCATCTGGGCAGTCTGTACAAGGATGCTGTTCTAATTAGGAAAATGGGAAAGCCGTTATTTCTGAAAGTGCCAGCCTGTCATATTTAACCAGCATACTCTGAGATCTAATGAACCTCTGTCAAAAACAACAAGGGGTAATGGAAATCAGGTAAGATTGATTTAGAAAAATGCCAGTGATGAGTATCTGTTGAGGAACAACTAAGAGGGGAAAAGCAGAATGGAAATTGGAGTGTCCTGGCTTAGCTGGTCCCATGATAAAAGTTATGCAAATGTGCACAGCACATCTTTAGAATACTATTATTACAAAGCCCATCTCATACTTCTTATTGCTGTGTTTCTTTAAATGCATTGCTGTCCCTGAAAATAGGCTGACACGAAATCATGAAGTTAAAGCAGATCTTTAGTGTACATAAGCCCCAGAGTGAAAGCATCCCGGTGGATCACTTGATTCCTCTGTGACAGCTGGTGAGGATCCATGAAGCATGTGCATCTTAGACTAAGCACTTTGTTTTCAAGCAACTGCTCTTTGAAGCCCACTTAGAAGTATACGTGTTTCACACGAATACATGCTACCTTGAGATATTTCTATCCAGCACTTTAGCGGACTCTGATTAATACTAACACATACAAAAATGGAAATAGAACAAAAGAAACCACCCCTTAGGAAGGCTCCTCAGGAAAGATGTTATATTAGCTTTGTTTCTAATTAGGTCCTTTCTGTCTTTGGGGGAATGGAGGAGACCTGAATCCTTCTAACTCTTCCACACAGTCGCTCCCCACAGCCTGATTGCCAGTTCGCAATTAATTGAAAAGCCTACGCTTTTAAGTTGATGCCAGATGACTTAGCAGGAATAAGCACACTTACAGCTGTCTCAGGAAGCACAACTCTAACGCCTAGTACTTCTTGATGACTTCCCTCCTGATGGCACTTCCCGCAGTTTGCAACTAACTAGGCAGTTCCATGGCAAAATGGTTTACTTGCAAGTCATGTGGTGATGGAAAAGGAGTTAAAATTTTAGCACTATTAGTGGAAGATATAGACAGGTTAAACAAGAAGTATAATGCTGAGTTCTAATCCTTCACTTAGTAAAATATTCTGTAGTTGAGCGTGGGGAGCTAAAGGTATCATCCCAGCGAGGTCTGGAACCTTCTTTTGACCTGGATCCTCCTCTCTGCCCACTTTATCTCCTGCTCTGCATTTCTTTCACTTTTCCAGATTATACCGTCTCTTTTCTCATCTCTACATCTTATATATGCTTGGCGAAGTCCTGCCCATCCTTCAAGACTCAGTTCAAATCCTTTTTCCTCTGTGATGGCCTCAGCGCTTTTAGGGAAAGTTGTCATCTCTTCTGTGCTTCTCCTTGTCTACTGTAAATCTCATCACAGTGTATAGAGGTCGACTGACCCAGTGATGTGTCATTCTCCTTCTTTCACTGCAAGGTTCTAAAGATCAGAATCACTCATCATTGTCTCCTCAATGCCTGGTATATAGTAGGTGATCAATACATATCAGTGAATATGAGTCAGACCACTGAATAGCTAGATGTCATCTTCAGACCTTGTCCAATGACGTACTTATCTATAAAACAGGTTGGGACAAAATCAAACTTTCTTTGCAAGGCCATCAGACCACGCTACTGAACTGAAACCCAGTAAGCTCCAAATCTTTCTAACAGCTTAGAGAATGATTTCACATCTGGACTTCCTATGTGACATAGGTCCACCATAGAGACCACATCTGGCTTTTTCAGTGATGTTGCCATCGCTTTCTCCCCATTTTATTTGGATTTTATTACCAAGTAAAGTCTCAGAGTGAGGTCCGTCTACACCTTTTCTTGTGGTCTTATCCCAGGGCCACACTGCTGGGCAGAGAACCGAAAACAATGAGAACATCGGGGAATGGCTTTTGTGCAGAGAAATCTAAGTGCAGAGGGAAGAACAAGCCCAAAGGACAGGGAAAAACAACAACAACATAAACCTAACATAAACTAAGCAGAGTTGCTTACCTGGATCTTTGAGGAAGAGCCTTAGCTGGGAGCAAGTGAAGGATGTGTATCAGGAAGACTCAGGGAGGCACATAGTTTTGCACATAGGGACTCAGGAGGGTGGAACCAGGGTGCAATTTCACATGTGATATTTTCAGGAAGTGACAGCTTTCTGCTGGCTCTCACTGCCCACACAGGGGCACGGGGCACAGTGCCCCTCTCCACCAACAGCATCTTTCTCTATCTATTCCCTGGCCCTCCTCATTAGTCACCAACGTACAAATGTACTGTGTTCCAGTGGTTGATTTGTAAATATGTTACCTAGAATGTGAAACACTTTTCTCCTACCCCACAGGAATAATATAAAATTTGGTTAGATTCCTAACTGATCCACCAATCCTCATTAATTTAGAGAATTAAAATAAACTTTTAGCTTTCTTTTGATTTAATTAATACCCAATCTTTTTTTTTTTCTGTTGAGATGCAGTCTTGCTCTGTTGCTCAGGCTGGAGTGCAATGGCATGACCTCGGCTCACTGCAACCTCTACCTCCCGGGTTTAAGTGATTCTTCTGCCTCAGCCTTCCCAGTAGCTAGGATTACAACTGTCCTCCACCACACCCAGTTAATTTCTGTATTTTTAGTATAGATGAGGTTTCACCATGTTGACCAGGCTGGTGTTGAACTCCTGACCTCAGGTGATCTGCCCACTTTGGCTTCCCGAAGTGCTGGGATTACAGGCGTGAGCCATCATGGTTAGTTTCTCACTTTTAAAACAAGTGCCACCTCTGTTACTGCATTGAGAAGACATTTTCACATTCCTGCCTTCTCGCTGAGTGCAGATGCAATTCCAGTTCTAACTGGGTGGGAAGAAATGGCATTGTCCCAGTGGATAGGGGCCTCACATGCTTTGGTAACCTTTTCTTGTACATGGGCCATTCTTGTGTTGAGAATTTGTATGTTGGTGTTGTTTCGGACTGACTTCTGTGTGTGTGTGCTGTGTGTGTGTTGATGCTCACAGGTGGAGATGTATGCGTGCACTTATCACCCGGTGTCTGATTCCATCTCTGTCTCCTTCTGCCGGTAGAGTCACACCATTCCGCAGGTGCTTTGTGCAGCCTGCTACAATCCCTGCAGGTTCCTCCTCCTGTCTGGAGCAGGGTGAGTGTTTGTTGGTGGTATATGTACAGCTTTTTCCTTTGGGATTTCATTAGATAGTTTTATTTTTATGCATCAAAGAAAAAAGAATGAATATTAGACTTTTTGAGAGTAATGTGAATGTGACTTTATCATATTTGATGGCAGTTTACTTAAGGACACACTTAAGGCTCTTTATAAAGAAATGCAGAGAGTCTACAAAAGATCATTGCAAGCATAATAAATCTGGGGAAGTGGCTTCAAGATGTGTGTGATCCAATTGTATACTGTACTTATCTGGTTGTAAATAAGAATTCCTCCCTACTAAGATGCTTCTAGCTAATAGCTCTAAATTACAGTCGTGTGGCCTGGTTTTGAGACAAAAGCTCTAAGGTGTAGGAAACCTCCACCTTCAGTGTCACTGAACGCTTAAAAGCCTTAAGCTTTCTCTTGACATTGACTACTCTGCCTCTGAGCCTCTCTTTCCCCCTCTCCCCTCCCTTCCACCTTATTCAGATTGTGCTAAAAGGAAACAGACACTTCTAAAAGAGTGTACTGAGCTGGGTGTGGTGGCTCATTCCTGTAATTCTAGCACTTTGGGGGGCTGAGGTGGTGGATTACTGGAGGTCAGGAGTTCAAGACCAGCCTGGTTAACATGGTGAAACCAGGCTCTACAAAAATACAAAACTTAGCCTGGCATGGTGGCTGGCTAAGCTGTAATCTCACCTACTTGGGAAGATGAGGCAGGAGAATTGCTTGAATCCAGAAGGCAGAGGTTGCAGTGAGCTGAGATCATGCTACTGCACTCCAGCCTGGGTTGCAGAGCAAGACTCCATCTCAATAAAAAAAAAACCAAAAAAGAGCCTACCCAGTGATGCTAAAATTTTATCTGGCCTGTGATCTAGCTGGGCATTGATGCCACATTTCCTGTCTCCCTTGCCCTGTAACTCAAAGGGACAGTTACACCAAGGAGGAGGGGATAATGTAAATCCTTCTGACCACAGACTAATACCTGCATTCATCCATAGACACTATAAAGAGTTCTGGAAAATCAAGCATAGATTTTATTAAGAAAAGTTGGGAACACTTACTCTGAATGGTCTGCTAATTCCCCTTACATTCATACTCAGTAATAGTGCTGATTAATAAGATCAACAGTGGCAACAGTCACTTGAATGGAATTGCTTTTATTTAGATCATGACTCATGTCCATGTTGATGTTTTCAAACAAATTTCTGAGACTAAATAACATGCCCCAAAACTTGATAAGAATGTTCAGCTGCAGACATTCATGATTACTTTGGAATTAGGGAGAGGCAAGTCCACTGTCAACCTAGGTTCATGGGGGGCAGAGAATTATGTAGATGGTCGCTGGATCCTACTGCAGAGGGCATGGTGGAATTCTCTCCAGTTCCTAACTTCCAGACAGAACTCACCTTGGAGAAGCATGGGCTGCTGAGGAGCATGGGGTCTGTGCCCTTTGCCTCTAGGGAGAGCAAGCACATAAAAAGGGCTTGAGTGGGCCGGGTGCGGTGGCTCATGCCTGTAATCCCAGCACTTTGGGAGGCTGAGGCAGGCAGATCACCTGAGGTCAGGAGTTCAAGACCAGACTGTCCAATGTAGTGAAACCCCATCTCTACTAAAAAATACAAAA
Source organism: Cacajao melanocephalus (assembly GCA_963573385.1). NCBI lineage: Eukaryota > Metazoa > Chordata > Mammalia > Primates > Pitheciidae > Cacajao > Cacajao melanocephalus. Next base: position 15,024 of record CAUYLG010003950.1, read on the forward strand.
ATTAGCAGGGTGTGGTGGTGGGCATCTGTAGTCCCTGCTACTCTGGAGGCTGAGGCATGAGAATCACTTGAACGCTGGAGGTGGAAGTTGCAGTGAGTTGAGATTTCACCACTGCACCCTAGCCTGGGTGACGGAGTGAGACTCCATCTCAAAAAAAAGATGGCCTTGAGTGCTTTCTCCATAAACTTGCTGCCTGTCAGTCATCCTTGTTCAATTGAATAGTTCTCCCTACTTTCTCTAATTTGCTTTCATTAAAGTCTTTTAGTTTTATTTTTAGAGACAAGATGTTGCTCTGTCACCCAGGCTGGAGTGCAGTAGCACAGTAATAGCTCACTGTAGCCTCAACCTCCTGGGCTTAAGCAGTCCTCCCACCTCAGCCTCCCAAAATGCTGGGATTACAGGCGTGAGCCATGACACCCGGCCTCAAAGTCTTAACAACTCTTATGACAACTTGTTAATTATCAAAAGAGAGAGAGAGAAGAAAACATCAGTTTGGGGTAATGCATGTAAAGGGAGCCCTCAGGCTGATTTCTGTGCTCCACCCATTTCTCATCTGAGTGAGCAGTATTTCGAAGTTGCCTCCAAGAATTGGACTTGATCATTTTGTTTTCTCCCATTTTTAAGGATTCCTGGGATTCCAGGTCAGTGCCACAGGGGAACCTTGGGAAGTATTTGTATGTCAGAGAGTTAGAGGAAGAATGTTATCACAAATTTGAACTTGAATCCACAAGAGTATGAGAGATAATTGCTTCCACTTTGGAAGTCATTATCTTGTGCCCGCAGAAACCGTATCTGTAGAACAGACGTGAGAACTATGGTTTAGATGCGCTCCTTTGCACATTTTACTTTGTGCTACAGATTTTTGCTTGCTTTTCTCTGTGTATGTCTCTCTGTGTCAACGTCGTGGAGACAAACTGAATGAGGAAAGGAAGAAGGAGACTGGGTAAGCAGGTAATTGTGCGGTAGCTGTTCTCCAGAGAATCCTACCCAAGGGTCGTGGCTGATTTCTGTTTTTCCTCCACCTTTGCCAGACTGTCTTTCTACTGTGTTCTTTGAATAAACTGGAAATTAAAAATATATATATGATAACTGCAGTTTCCTAAATCATTTGACACTGCAGTCATCCTTCAAGTATTGTTATAAGGAGTTTCCCCCAGAACAAACTGGCTTACTTCTATCTTCAAGAATGGAATTAGTAGGGCTTCGTTAGATTATCCAGTTCATTTGGGCCCAAAGTAGATTTCTTCCTCTAACCCAGGCCTTCCTAAGAAGATGCTGAGGTCTGGGAAGAGCCCACCTAACCTCCACGGCAGCTGGTGATGCTGCTGACGCAGACTTGTCCCTGCCCTGTGGATTGCTTTATGTTTAGGGCAGAATCGCTACCGGTTACGAAGTGGAGGATGCTGTGTTAGTTAATGAACAGCTATTTATAAGTGGCTATCTGTATGAGGTTCTAATCCAGAAGTTGGCAGGAAGGAGTAAAAGAGAACTGAAAAACAAAATGCTAAATGCAATGTGGTATCCTGGATTGGATCCCGGAACAGAAACAGAACATTAGTGGAAAAACTAGTGAAATTTGTGGAAAGTCTGGAGTTTTGGTAATAGTAATATACCAATGTTAATTTCTCAGTTTTGACGAATGTATCACAGTTAAGTAAGATGTAACAGGTGGGGAAATGAAGAATGGTATATGGGAGCTTGCTGTACTAACTTTCTGCAAATTTAAAATTATTCATAATTAAAAATTTATTAAAAATATGATAGAAACATACCACCCAGAGTCATAATAACTTTAGTAAAGTAGGTCCCTATTGACAGATTCTTTGAAGTTTGAACTTTTTTTCAAGAAATTTTTTTCAAGAAGATAGATATTTTTACTGAATGCTTTAGTTTGTTTTTATTTATTTATTATTTAAAATTTTGTTTTAAGAGACAAGAGTCTTGCTCTATCACCCAGGCTGGAGTGCAGTGGTACAATTATAGCTTACTGCAGCCTTGAACTCCTGGGCTCAAGTGACCCTCTCACCTCAGCCTACCTAGTAGCTGGGACTACAGGCACGCACCACTATGCCTGGCTAGTTATTTTTTATTTTTATTTTGTGGAGATGTCGGCGGGGCGGGGGGGTCTCACTGTGTTGCCAAGGCTGGTCTCAAACTCCTGACGTCAAGCAGTCCTCCTGCCTGGACCTCTCAAAGTGCTGGGATTACAGGCATGAGCCACTATACCCTACCTTAATGCTTTATTTTGAATATTTTGTATCAGAAGATATTTATTGGTGGAACTATCACAGAAAACCTAATAAATATGTGATTTGTTTTGGCATTTTTGTACCGTCTATATCAGAGACCAACCACTTATTAAATAGTGAGTGGGAAAATCAGAATACCTTCCATCTGGGTCCTTCAAATTGGGACTTGAGAACCTTCAATGTGTGCAAGGTTTAATAAGCAAAAGGATGATTTCATCCTACTGGGAAAAGATGGTATTACTGAGCAATCAAAGATAAAATTACAGGATTATAGAAGAGATACAACACCTTCCAGCTTTTTTCCTTGTTAAAAACAAGTGCTCAGAACTTTTTAAAGAAAGACAGAGTTTCATAGCCAGAGAGATTAACTTCCCAGTGACACAATTTCACAATGATAGGTATGCTAGCAGTCCAGGGAACAGGAGGAGAAAAGGGGGTGCACGAGATCCCCGTGGGCTTCCTGGAGAAATTGCCAATGACAAAGCTCCAGCTCAGTCTGACCAGCTAGCAAAGTAAAAGGGCCTAGGTAGGCATTGATATCTCAAGGAGACTTGCTTTTAGAATCCTCCATGGAGCACAAAGTGGTAATGAAGATCTCCTGCTGGAGGGTGAGATATTTGGGTCCTCATCAAACTGACCCTCCCCTCTCATTCATTCATTCATATATTTTTGAGACAATCTCATTCTGATGTGCAGGCTGGAGTTCAGTGGCGTGATCTCGGCTCACCACAACCTCCGCCTCCCGGGTTCAAGTGATTCTCCTGCCTCAGCCTCCTGAGTAGCTGGGATTACAGGCATGTACCACCACGCCTGGGTAATTTTTGTATATTTTAGTAGAGATGGGGTTTCGTCATGTTGGCTAGGCTGGTCTCGAACTCCTGACCTCAGGTAATCTGCCCTCCTTGGCCTCCCAAAGTGCTGGGATTACAGGTGTGAGCCACCGCACCCAGCCCAAACTGACTCTCTCTTAAGTAAAGGGAGGAAGAGTCCAAGGAGACACCTCTTGCAGTGGATTTGTGGCATTTTTTAGCATGGGGCAGACTCTCTTGGAGGGCTTGATCCCCTTCCCATGTTTCTGATGCAGCAGGTCTGGCGAGGGGCCCTGGGAATTTGCATTTCCACAAGCCCTCAGGTGATGCTGTCGCTGCAGATTCGGGTACCACATTCTGATAATCCAGACTTTCTTTTCTGAGTATTGTGAATCCAGTTGAGATTTGAAATCTGTTTCCCTTTAAAGCCCTCCATTAATGTTTTATCTTTTCTTAAGGTCCAACCCTTTTCTTTTCTGCCATGCTGTAGTGATAAAGAGCGGCGGAGATTGGAAGACAAGTGCCTGTCTCTGACTGGCTTCTCTACAGAATTGAGGACCGGAAGTAGCACTTGGGGTGATAAAGATATAAAACCACAGGCCCTTGTAGAGGGGCAGAAAACACTCATCTTGTTGCCTTAGCAGTTTTTCTCTGTGACTTGGAGGGCTGAGCTATTGTTAAAGTTGCAGCTTCTTTGGAAGTCCACATGGCATTGCTAATGGACCCACAGGGGAATGTGCTGCACGAAGGGACTCAGATTAGTGAGGTAGGTTACGCTGGTGGCAGTGCCAGCTAGGGACATCCCTGTAGCTCTGCTCCATGCTTGATGGGCTTCCTCCCAAAACGCGAAAGGGGATCTCATCTCATAAAACACACTCTCTTTCTCCCTTTTTATCTGTTAACCTTATAAAAGTGTGGGATGAGAAGTTTACTTACTTTTCTAAAGAATTATTTTTCAAAATTTGATTTCTTTTTTAAAATAATAAAGTAACACCTACTGTGGAATGGTTAGACAATTCATAAGGAACAAAGAAAAAATAATTTTGCATAATCAAATGTATGTATATATCACCTTTTTAATATTTAGAGATGCGCTTTTCAGGTTTTGTTTTCACTCTTGCTCTTTCACACATGTGCAAATCTTCCTCTTTCTGGGTATTATATAGATCATGCTGTATGGCTTTACCTCTCAGTCTGGGTACAAGCTCTGTCTTTATTAGCAACTACAAGGCCCCATTCGATAGTCATCATTTCCCCATCACTGCCTGACCTCATCGCCTCTGATTGCCTCTGCTACCATTTGGCTGGTTTCCTTTGCTAATCTGTGCGCACACTGCTCACCTCATACTCAAGGCCTCTCTACTCGCTGTTACTTCTACTTAGAATGCTCTTCCTCAGTTCCTTACTTTGTTCTGGCCTTTATTCAAAAGTCCCTTCCATAGCCAGGCCTTCTTGGACCCCCTTTAACATTTCACAAACTTCTTCCTGCAAACTTCTTTCATTTCTTTCCTCCTTAGCAAGCATGACAACATAATGTGTATTTTACATTTTATTTACTTGTCTTAAACATGGTCAGCTTCTCCAGCTAGAATATAAACTCCATGATGGGGACATCACCGGGTTGCTTTCCGCACTCTACAGGACAGTGCCTGATGCAGGGTTGACACCCCATAAATAGCTGCTTTAAGATGTCCAATGAATGAGCTTAACAATTCATCAAATTATATTCCATATTCCATGGTGTATTTTTCTATATCAAGATTTTTAATAGCTTTGTTTCCATTTAATAGCTTTTTTCCATTATATCAATATATGACTATACCACAGTTAATTAAACATGAATTTAATAATGAATATACCACAGTTTGTTCAAATATTATCCTCTATTAACCTCAGTATTGTAAGTTTCTGCTTATTTTGCTGTTCTAATCAGCACCTTAGCAGTCTACCTTGTATATATTTGCTTGAATCCTGATAATTTTCCCAGAATAAATTTCTAAAAATTAACTTTCTGGGTCAAGAAGAATATATCTTTAAGGTGCTTGATCCACATTTAAAATCACTCTCCAAAATGCTGTTTCTCTAAGTAGGGATTTCTAATGCTCGTTTCTTTGCACCTTTAACAATGCTAGACATTATTTTTCAAAAACTTTCCAAGTTTTATGAGTAAAAAATGGTAACTCATTAAATAATTTTATGGTCTTTACTGGTAAGATTGATCTTTTTATATTTAAAAAAATTAGATATGTGTATTTCTTCTCATTCTTTCTTGCTTTCTTTTCTTTCTTTTTTTTTTTTTTGAGATAGAGTTTTGCTCTTGTTGCCTAGGCTGGAGTGCGATGGCAGGAACTCAGCTCACTGCAAGCTCCGCCTCCCGGGTTCAAGCGATTCTCCTGCTTCAGCCTCCTGAGTAGCTGGGATTACAGGTGCCCGCCACCATGCCCGGCTAATTTTTGTATTTTTAGTAGAGTTGAGGGTTTCACCATGTTGGTAGGGCTGGTCTTGAACTCCTGACCTCAAGTGATCCACCCACCTGGGCCTCCCAAAGTCCTGGAATTACAGGCGTGAGCCACTGCACCTGGCCTGGATATACAGATTTGTTTTTATACATTTTTAATTTATGCCCTTTGCTTAATCGGTGGGGGGTTAACCAGCTTTCTTTTAATGCTTTGCAAGTGTTCTTTATATAGATAAGCATTAAAAATATGTATAGTTAATATTCTTTGCCATTTGCTTTGAAACAGCTTCATGGTTTTTTTCCCCACCATTACCTTGATCTTGACTTCATGTTATTTCTTGATATACAGAACATTTATATTAAATGGGATATTCATATATTTTATGTTTTGAACTGTTTTCAGTGTAATGCTTAAAAAGTTTAACTCATCCTAAGATTGTATGAGTATTTCTATTTATTTCTCCTAGTTACCTTACAGTTTTATTCTTTTTCCAAATTGTTATTCAGTCCTCTAATTCCACTTATTGAATAATGTCCTTTTCCTCCCTGACTTGACATTTCCTTTATTACATGCTAATTTGATGTGTTATTTTGTTCTTTTGTCTCTGACTGCTTTATTAACCTGTGCCTTTCTGTAGCAGAAACCCACTTTAAAAATTATTAGAGTTTTATAATATGTTTTTCATATTTCAGACTACAACTGCTTCTCATTTTTGATTTTCAAAATTATCTTAATTATTTAGTGTCTGTATTTTTCTTGAAGAAGAAATTCAGAATCATTTTTTTCCAACCTCCAGTGTTAAAACTTGTATCAGTTTTGCAAATACATTTGGAAAGAAATTACTGCTCGTGGCTAATTCAATTGGCTAATTCTTTAGTCCCTTTCTTTATCACCGTTATGAGATGTTATTTGATATGCAGTGCTCCTGGGACAATTCCCAGTTTCTGGAAGTTCTTCAGCTAGCAAAGCTCTGTTCCCCTGGGTGTCACTTTTTCCTGCTCCTTGCTACCTGGTTTCCCAACATTAGGAGACAGGGCCTTCCATGAAAACCATGATTTCAGCTGGGTGCGGTGGCTCTCGCCTGTAATCCCAGCATACTGGGAGGCTGGGGCGGGCAGATCACCTGAGGTCGAGAGTTTGAGACCAGCCTCACCAACATAGAGAAAGCTCATCTCTACTGCAAATACAAAATTAGCCGGTCCTGGTCGTGCATGCCTGTAATCCCAGCTATTCGGGAGGCTGAGGCAGGAGAATCGCTTGAATCTGGGAGGTGGAGGTTGCAGTGAGCTGATAGCGCATCATTGGACTCCAGTCTGGGCAACAAGAGCGAAACTCTATCTGAAAGCAAAACAAAAAAACAAAAACAAAACAAAACAAAAAACCCATGATTTCAGGATACGGCGCTATCGGAGCTTAATTGCCTCTGCCCCAGTAGCCCTTCCGTTTGTGGGTAAGGTGGGGAGCTGCATTCACCAGCATGCAATGTACTAACTGCCTACCCCACCTAATTGCTAAGTAGGCATGGACATCACAGAATGGATGTAGAAAGATGGCAAAGCCATATGTGTTTTATCATTGACATGATAGCGTGTGCTAAAGATAAGTTGAACGAAAGCCCATGGTATGGAATAACTGGTCAACTATTTTGTTGGTACAAATCTGGGTCCAGGGGACACAGTGGAGATATCCTCAGGGTCTTATCTTTGTCCCAGGGTTTCTCTTTTATGAGACACCACCCTGAGTGGGTCAGTTTTTAATAAAAACAATAGCCTATTCTTAAATATAGTTTTTGCTCTCTAAGTTTGGCGTCATTCTAAGTACTTTCCACATATAAACTCATTGAGTTCTCGTGACTGCCTTATGAGAGAAATGCTATTATTATTTGGTTTTTACGGCTTATCTCAATTGAACTCCTTGTGCCTTACAGCAGGTAGAAATTCACTTTAGATTCTGGCATCAGGTGGTCTATCAAATTAATTTTTAGTGTGCCCTTCATCTTTTTCTGTCTTTGTTAATATTTAAAAGTTATAGTTAGGGAGATACCTAGGGCTGCTAACCACATACATTTCAAACTGAAATTCATCTTTTTTAAACGTTTTATTAGAAAATAAGTCACATATACAAAATTCAGAGAACAGATGTATCCCTTAATGAGTCCTAAGGTAAACACTATTATAAGCACGACCCAGGTTATGAAAGAGACCTTTGCCAGACATTCTAGAAGCTTTTCACTTTGTCTTCTCCCAAGGTTGACCCTCTCTGTTCCACCAGAAGTAACCACTATCCTGACTTTTCAAGAACCACTTTCTTGAGTTTTTGTATAATTTTGTCACTCATGCACCCCTCTAATGACCGTAGTTTATTCTCGCCCAATTTTTAAAATCTTGACATATTTTTCACATCTCGTCTGTGGGTTCCTTCTCTATCTTTTATTCTTTTCTTTACAATTTACCTATAAAAGAACCTGGGGCATTTGACCTAAAGAGTTTTCTAAAGTATAGGTTTTGCTGATTGTGTACTTGTGATCCCCATTAAATACTTTCCTGTTTTTTCCGTTCTCTGGAAATTGGCAGATGGATCCAGAGACTTGATTGGATTTGGGGTTGATACATTTGGCAAGACTATAAATGGTGCTGGGTTCTTTCATTAGGAGGCACATGATATCTGATTGTCTCTCTTCTGGTGATGTTAGCAGCTGCTGATGCCCAATGCCTAGACGCATTAATTCATTGAAGGTTGCAAAACTGTTTTCTTCTATTTTTTTCATTGATTAATTGGAATAATTTTAGAACGAGCAATTTTCCTCATTTATTGTTTGATACTCTGTGCTACAATTCTTTTAGGAAAAGCAGAAAAATTGCTTCATTCTTTTCTTTTATCAATTGTCTAATGAACTGGCTCCCTATCATTCTACAAAGGTGAACAAACAGGTTTTTAGGAAATACGATTATGAATTCATGTATTTGAACCTTTTTGAGAAGTCTTGGTCCTTTTAAAGATCCAGTTGTCTCATTTGCTTCAAGGTTGCCTTTGAGTCCTTGTGTCTGACTGTGATTGGGATTCCTAGCTTTCTTGTTGTCTAGCATGGCAAGATATTCCAGGATCATGTGGCACACTTCCTAGAGTTAGTCTTTCCCCCCCACCAGAAAGACTGGGTTTCTTTTCATGGGAATGGCACTTCAAGATTGCTAGGATTTTTGAGTGCTAGGGACGTTTTATAGAGTTTTTCATTGTTTTTAAGGCCTCTTCACTGGTTAGAATTAAGAAATGTATATGTTTATATGATATCTCAAGTGTTTATACTAATACCTCCAATTCAAATCACAATTACAGGGTTTGATACTTATTTGCTTATAGTCCATCTCCTTACTCTCTTTCCACATTGAGTATATGGGTTCACAAAGATGCAAGAAATGATGAATTAGAATATTCCATAAGTATTGATATACTTTATCCAATAATATTGCACATATCCTGTGAATAACAATATTGATGCTACAGCACCAATATAATTAACTGAGAAACGAAATGTCTTTATTGCAGCACATAATCTCCCCAGTGTCTCCCCATCTTTAAATATGCTATATCTATATTATCTGGGTTTACAGCCGTTACACACTGTACTTTATCTTTATTGGTTCCATTTATCTTAATTATATCTATTTACATATCTATATGTATATATCTCAGACTACCACCAGTTCTTACGTCAATGTCTTCAAAGTCACTTTGGTTATTAAAATCAATATTACATTCTAGTAGGCACATCAGAGACAGCTCATGAGACCAAGCGTCCCCAAGTTCTTGCCTATTTTCTCACTGGGCCCTTTATACTTAAATGTCAGCTTTGCAGGATACACAAAATTTGTCACACGTCATTTTACAAATCTAAAATATATTACATCATGCGTTGTTGAAATAAAACATTGCAGTTGAAATGTCTGATGATAATCTAATTTTGTTTTCCTTCTGTCTTTTAGGTAATTAAAAAATATCTTTTTACAAAGTCTAGTAATTTTACTGAAAATGTTTTTTGTGTTGGTTGTTTTGGGTTGACATTTAGTGGTGTACATGAAGCTCTTTCAATACACTTGGCCCTCCATATTCATGGGCTCCACATCTGTGGATTCAACCAACTACAGGTCAAAAATATTTGATGAAACAAAGTAAAAAATAACAATACAATAAAAATAATCCAAATAAAAGATACAGTACAACTTTTAGCATAGCATTTATATTCTCTTAGATATTATAAGTAATGCAGGGGTGATTTAAAGTCTACAGGAGGATGTGTGTAGGTTATATGCAAACACTGACATTTTATTTCAAGTACTTGAGCACTTGCAGATTTTGACAAATGTAGGGGTCCTGGAACCAATTCCCCATGGATACTGAAGGATGATTGCATACACTTCCTTTAATTTTAATTGTGGGAGAGTTTTCTCAATTTATAGTTTGTTTTGTTATGTTGCTTTGTTTTTCTTCAAGATCTCTTAATATTTATATATTGGATTACCTTTGTCTTTCTTCAGTTTGTCACTTGCCAGTATATCTCATTATATATCATTATTTCTTTAATATTTTAAGTGTTATTCTTTATTTATCTGTCTTAGAGAATTATTCATTGTATTTATTTACTTGTTTATTTTAGTTTAGTCTTTATTTCTGAAGGGAATGATTCTTTTTTGGGGGGGGGGGAGGATGGAGTCTGCTGGAGTGCAGTGGTGCTTGAAACCTCCTGGGTTCAGGCAATTCTCCTGCCTCAGCCTCCTGAGTAGCCGGGACTACAGATGCGTGCCACCATGCCCAACTAATTTTTTGTATTTTTAGTAGAGATGGGGTTTCACCATGTTAGACAGGATGGTCTCAATCTCCTGACCTCATGATCCATTTGCCTCGGCCTCCCAAAGTGCTGGGATTACAGGCATGAGCCACCGTGCCCAGCCGATCCTTTCACCTCTAGTTTCTTTTGTAGTTCTTCTAGCTAATTTGTGAATTTTCTGCTTCTTAATTCTGTTGTTCTTTCATATCTTGTATAATTTTTTTTCCCGCATTGCAATATTTTTATTTTTTATTTTATTTTATTTTTTATTTTTTTAAGAAAGAAAGAAAAAGAGAGAAAAGAAGAAAGAGTGAAAGAAAGAGAAAAGTATGTAAGAGAGAAAGAAAGAGGAATAGAAAGAGGGAGAGAGAACGGGATTCTTGTTCTATTGCCCAGCCTAGAATGCAGTCTAAAAATGGGTATTAAAAACCTCTTTTATGCCAATAATTGTGCTTAACAATGGAGACAGGAAGGAATAAGGGATGAAAATAACAAACAAGCAGCCAACCAATATTTTATTTAAACCTGTGAAATGCTA